>CANXYC010311729.1:0-43179 GCA_948193065.1 Aleurites moluccanus | reverse complement strand
GTCAACATGTTCTCTAGTACTTGAAATCCACAATAGAAAGAGAAAAAATGAGTTGAAAACTCAATAATTTATGGAGATACAATAATACTTATATATATATATATATATACGTGCCTATAAAGAAATGACACCCATCAATGTGACGATAGAACAATCATCAATCTATATCATCCATCCATCGAGATACTACGATCTCATACCATACATATGCTTGATAAGAACATACGTTCCAGGGCTGATAGGCCTCCCTTAGGTAAAGCCACTGATACAATTTGACCTTATCAGCTAGGTCACTGATGTATATAGTCCAATGATTTCTCCCTCATTGGAAGGGCGTTCTAAATCATCAATAGCCATACAATCAATACAAGGAATAATGGGTGGGTCTAGAGACCTCACATTATCAATATCATTAACAATATTCAATAGGTTTTCAATAATTGCATATGACCCAAATAGTCTTTCAAAGATAATACATTTCAATGATGGCCTAAGACCCAATGATATTATAATATCAAAAATAATAATATTCAATATGAAATTTAGTCCAAGAACAATGACTAAACTTCATTCAAGAATAATATTAATAAGTGTGGATTTCATAACAAAGAACAAATTATCTCATAACTTACCTCAAACCTAAAGCAAATAGCTCATTTATCTCCATAATCAACAATCCTTAGATCCTTGGGTTCATCAAGCCTAAAATAACAAATTCCCCAAAATGAGTGAATTAGGGTTTTCTTCTCCAAAACCAATATACAAAGAATTTTTATTATTTTTTATTATTTTAAACTCCTTAAAATTCAAATAAATAAATTCTAACTCCAATTAAATCATTAATTGAAGATGAATGGAGGTTATAAAGAAAAGTTACTATTCATATATACTATTCACTTACAAGATTAATTCTCGTAACTTTCATTCCAACCATTAATAATACATTAAAAATGCATATACTTACTATCCATAAGTCATAAATAATTTATTTAACAACCTCAAACCTTAATTCATAACAAAATATGAGTTTTGAAGAATTTACCTTAATTCTTCTAAAAAGAAAAATCTTGAAGAATTAGGCTTGAAAAAAAGATGTTGATACTCCTTAAAGTGTTTATTTATGGTATTAATGCATTAATATAGAGTATTAATGCTATAGAAATCAATTGGAATGATTTGGAGGTTGGTAGGTTAAGAAATAGAGAAGAAAATATGAAAATTCAGTTCATGGGTTTGAAAGAAATTGACTTTCGTGATTTTTAATTTATGGGGCTCGGTTACTATTCACTGCTGAAAAAGTAGTTCGAGACCAAATTCAAAATAGTCGACACCTAATCCAAAAGAGTCAAGACTTAAATCAAAACAATCGAGACTTAAACCAAACAGGAGCATATATCTCGAGACCTAATCCTAAGGAATCAAGACCTATACCAAAAGAAATGAGACCTAAAAATCGGGACCTATTCCAAAATAGGAGCAGATATCTTGAGACCTAATCCTAAGGAATCGAGATCTATACCAAAGGAATCGAGACCTAATCTAACACTTACTAAACTACTTCGATTTTTGAGTTACACATGTCCAAATTAACCTTCCATTCCTCACTACTATTGAGTTAACATCCAATCTTGATTCTAAGCTTTTAAAATGTTCAAAACATCAATTACACAAGTTAAGGGTATTACACTTGATTAATTGACTTTAATAAAATCTTTAGTTTTTGTAGGAAGATTAATTAAAAACTCAGTTTAGTATTTTAAAGAGAGAGTTATTTTGTTAAGAATTCGAGCATCAAAATTTGAATCCTCCACTAGTGAGGCTGAAGGCATATTTATAGGTTTCTTCCCTACTTGAATAGGAAAAAATAAGAATAAAAGACTCCTATTTAGGTTTATTCAGATTTTTTAAGTAATAATTCATCCTAAATAGCCAAAACGTAACTTTCAAAATAGCTTTAGGGTTATTTGCCAACCAAGAACCCCTAAAGCTTCATTTTTAGCATTTAACCCAAAACTTCTATTTTGACTAATACCAAATAGCAACCTTTTCAAAAAGCTAAATTGGCATAAAAATAGACCTGAAATCTCCAAAATTAAAAAGAAAAATCTGACTGGGGGTGGCGGAGGCGAGCGACAGTGCTTATGTCACATGCCAAAAATTTCTAAAAAATTCTCCGCAATTCTCCCAAGTTCCACCACTTTCCACACTTGTGTAGAGATAGCTAGAATTGGCTAGACAAGTGTGGAACATTCTAGCAAACTCTTGTATATAGTAGTTTTGCTTGTAAATATGTAGAATTGTGTGAAAAAGTCTAGATGGCAAATATAGACCGTTGGATAAAATTGATCTCCACCGTCCATTGAGGAGGTGGAATGCCTATAAATAGGCTAGACCATTCTTTCATTGGTACCATAGAAAGCATTGTAATCAAGCTTTAGTAACAAAGAGTCTTTCAAAGTTCTTACAAACTCTCTTGTGTTCTCTTTGCTTTACTAAGCTTACTTTGCCAACGATTTTGGCATTCGGGGAAGGCTGACTAGCTTACTATTGGGTGGAAGTTTGCTAGTGCCGCACGGGAATTGTTGGGAGGAAACAATAGCCCCGTGACAGTTGGTATCAGAGCAAGTTGATTACTTGCAAGAACTTATGGGTGTCCAAGCTTCGTTGGTAACTTGTTATTATGACGAATCCACCAGTTGAGCAGCCGTAAGCCCAACCTTTGTTAATGGCCCCGAAGGGTGGTAAGGGACAAAGGGCGAAGTCCCGAGATCGGTTAGTATCCATAGAAGAAAGGCTGGCCAGGTTGGAGGCCATTGTGTTTGACTTACAGGGGAAGGTCGAAGACACAGTCCTTAGTCCCAATGAGGTAGCATCCAAAGGGGATGTGAATGACCTTCGAGATGATATGCAAGGAGCCTTGAATGTGGTGTTGGAAGATCTCATGAAGAGAAATGGTTCTTTTGAGGCTGCTCTAGGTGATTATAAGGCAAGAGTGGACAAGCTTGAGGAGGAGCTTGCCATTGCCAAAGCTGCCATCATTAGCTTCAATGCTACGAGTCCTTCTTCTCCTCATCCGATGCTCCCAAACCCAAGCATTATAATGGAGCAAGGAATGCAAGGGACATCAATAATTTCCTTTGGAATATGGAGCGTTACTTTGATGTTGTTGGCATTCTTGACGAGCCAACCAAGGTACGCACTATCCCTCTATATCTTGATGATATAGCTACTGTTTGGTGGCGTTGTAGGTGTGAGGATGCCAAGAAAGGGACATGCAGTCTTGACACTTGGGAGGATGTCAAGCGAGAGCTTAAGAAGCAATTCTATCCCGAGCATGCTGAAGATGAAGCCCAGGCCAAGCTTCGCCGATTACAGCATAAAGAAGGCCATATTCGGGAGTATGTAAAAGAGTTCTCTGAACTTATGCTTGAGATCCCAGATATGGGGGATAAGGATGCTCTCTTTTGCTTCCTTGATGACCTTTCCAATTGGGCCAAGCTTGAACTTCAAAGGCGGGGAGTCCAAGACCTTGCCACTGCCATGGCCGCTGCCGAATCACTTATTGAATTCTAGCGGTATGCTCTACCGAAGGACAAGGGGAAAAAGCCTGATAACAGCGGCAAAGGTGGGGGAGACAAAGGGAAGTCTTCCTCGGGAAGCCACCAAGCCAACAAGGATAAAGGCAAGGGCAAGGCAGAAGACAAAGGCAATCCTCCAAAGAAGATTGTTTGCTTCTTGTGTGAGGGACCTCATTGGGCATTTGAGTGCCCCAAGCGTGGGAAGCTTGCTGCCTTGATGTCTTCTGAAGAAGAAAGGCCCAAAGAAGCACGAAGGTTAGCTTCCATCCGCCTACTAAATGCCATCCAAGCCAAAATGGGTGAGCAGCCTCGTGGACAGATGTTCGTGGAAACGGAAGTGGAAGGCAAAACCTTGAAGGCCATACTTGATACGGGAGCCGACACAGTTTACATGGCCAAGGACATTACCCACCAAATCGGGCTGAAATATTCCAAGTGTTTTGGCACATTCAAGGGGGTTAACGGCCAGAGACTCCCAATTGCTGGCATAGCCAAGGGAATAAAGGTGAAAATTGGCAATTGGATGGGCCAAGCTGATATCACGGTTGCTCCCATCGATGATAGTTGCTTCTACATTGGCATAGACTTCCTTGACCAAGTGAAGGCTGTGTTAGTGCCCTATGCCAACACCATGTGTATCATAGAAAAGGAGGAGCCACATATGGTGCCAATCAAGCGGGAGTTTTTCGAAAAAAGAATGATATCGGCCATCCAATTGTCCAAAGGAGTCAAGCGGAGTGAACCAACTTTTGTGGCAGCCATCAAGGTAGATGAAGAACCTACCACTAGCACCAGCCAAGTGCCAAAACAAGTCCAAGCTGTCTTTGAAGAGTTCAAGGATATGATGCCTGCTGAGTTACTGAAACAGCTACGACCTAGGCAGGAGGTGGATCATAAGATTGAGCTGGTCCCAGGAGCAAAGTCACCTTCCTTTGACCCTTATCGCATGGCACCTCAGGAGTTACAAGAATTACGGAAGCAACTTAAGGAGCTACTAGACGCAGGTTATATCAGGCCCTCCAAAGCCCCATATGGTGCGCCGGTTTTGTTCTAAAAGAAGCATGATGGATCACTTCGACTATGCATAGACTATCGGGTGCTGAATAAGATAACAATCAAGAACAAATACTAGTGCTGATTTGTTCGATCAACTTGGCGATGCCCGATACTTCACCAAGTTGGATTTACGATCGGGGTATTATCAAGTCCTCATAGCCGAAGGAGATGAGCCAAAGACGGCATGTGTCACACGCTATGGGTCATACGAGTTCCTTGTCATGCCGTTTGGTCTCACCAATGCGCTAGCGACATTTTGCACACTTATGAACAAGGTACTATCACCTTTCCTTGATAGATTTGTGGTAGTTTACCTTGACGATATTGTCATATATAGCAAATATTTGGAGGAGCATATGGAACATTTGCGGCAAGTTTTCCATGCCTTAAGGGACAACCAGCTTTATGTTAAGAAGGAAAAATGCTCCTTCGCCCAAGAAGAGGTGACGTTCTTGGGTCATATAATTGGGGGAGGTAAGCTGTGAATGGATGGTTCAAAGGTGAAGGCCATCCAAAAATGGGAGCCACTAACCAAAGTCACCGAGCTGCGATCATTCCTGTTTAGTAAATTATTATCGGAGGTTCATTCAAGGCTACTCCAAGATCGCAGCCCCATTAACTGACTTGCTAAAAAAGGGGCGATCGTGGGATTGGTCCCCCTCGTGCCAATAAGCCTTTGAAGATTTGAAGAAAGCTATTATTGCAGAACCAGTGTTGGCACTACCAGATTATTCGAAGCCTTTCGAAATACATACAGATGCATCAGACTTTGCCATTGGAGGAGTTCTCATGCAAGAAAAGCATCCCATTGCCTTCAAAAGTCGAAAGCTAAATGATACCGAGAGGCGGTATACAGTGCAAGAAAAGGAGATGACCGCTATAGTGCATTGCTTGCGAACGTGGAGGCACTACTTGCTTGGGAGCAAGTTTGTTGTCAAGACTAACAATGTTGCCACTAGCTACTTTCAAACTCAAAAGAAGCTTTCGCCAAAGCAAGCTAGATGGCAAGACTTCCTAGCAGAATTTGACTATGTTATGGAGTACAAGCCAAGCAAGGCCAACCTAGTTGCTGATGCTTTAAGTAGGAAGGCCGAGCTTGCAAATGTTAGCCGACCTCAAAACAACTTGATAAATCGCATCAAAGAGGGGTTAAAACATGATCCTTTGGCCAAATCCTTCCTAAATCTTGTCAAAGAAGGCAAGACTAGAAGATTTTGGCTAGAAGGAGACCTGTTATATACAAAAGGTCGGAGATTGTATATCCCTCTCCATGACAACTTAAGGAGGGAAGTCATGAAGCAATGTCATGATAGCAAGTGGGCAGATCATCCAGGCATACATCAAACACTTGCACTATTGGAAGAATCATACTATTGGCCTCTCATGAGGGACGATGTGGAGGCCTATGTACGGACTTGCCTTGTTTGCCAACAAGATAAGGTGGAGCATTATGTCCCAGCAGGTTTGTTAGAGCCACTTCCTATACCAGAAAAAGCTTAGGAAAGTGTCTCGATGGACTTCATTGTCGGCCCACCAATTTTCGAAGGATGCGGGTGGATCTATGTGGTGGTAGATCGGTTCTCCAAGTATGCAACTTTCATTCCCGCACCAAAGGATTGTTCATCAGAGAAGGCTGGCCAATTATTCCTAAAGCATGTAGTAAAGTATTGGGGCATGCCGAAGTCAATAGTGAGCGATAGAGACGCTCGCTTCACTGGCAAGTTTTGGACAGAGTTGTTCAAACTCCTTGGCACCGAGCTTAAATTCTCCACAAGCTTCCATCCCCAAACCGATGGCCAAATGGAGAGGATGAACTCACTTGTGGAGGTATACTTAAGGCATTATGTAAGTGCCAACCAGCGAGATTGAGCTAAGTTGCTGGATGTTGCCCAATTCTCGTATAACTTGCAGAAGAATGAATCAACCGGCCATAGCCCATTTGAAATTGTGATGGGGCAGTAACCTTTAACTCCAACCACCGTTGATAGAGGTTACACGGGTAGTAGCCCAGCTGCTTATAAATTTGCCAAAGGTTGGAGTGAACAAGCTGAACTTGCCAAAGCTTCCTTGTAGAAAGCTTCCAAACGGATGAAGAAGTGGGCGGACAAAAAGCTGCGACCAAGGGGATTCCAAGAAGGTGACATGGTGCTTGTAAAAATTTACTCGCATGCCAAGCCCCAAGGTCTCCACAAGGGACTTGTCCGAAGGTATGAAGGCCCATTTCCTGTCATCAAGAAAATTGGGAAGCAAGCCTACAAGCTTGAGTTGTCACCGAAGATAAAGGTGCATCCAGTATTCCATGTGAGCTTACTCAAGCCATACAAGGAAGATACTGATGATCCATCCCGGGGAATGTCCAAGCGTGCGCCAATGGGTGTCTGCATGCAATATGACAAGGAGGTTGATGAAATTTTGGCCGATCGAATAGCCCACTATGATAACCAACCCTTCTCGCATGAAGTGTTTGTTAAATGAAAGGGACTGCCAGATAGCGAGACAAGTTGGGAGCCGCTCCGAGATATGTGGCAATTCGAGGAGAAAATCAAGAAATATGAGGACCTGAAGGCATCCAAGGCAACGAGGACTTCACCAGGTTAGGTGGGGGAGAATGTCACATGCCAGAAATTTCTAAAAAATTCTCCGTAATTCTCCCAAGTTCCACCATTTTTCACACTTGTGTACAAATAGCTAGAATTGGCTAGACAAGTGTGGAACATTCTAGCAAACTCTTATATATAGTAGTTTTGCTTGTAAATATGTAGAATTGTGTGGAAAAGTCTAGATGGAAAATCTAGACCGTCGGATAGAATTGATCTCCACCGTCCATTGAGGAGGTGGAATGCCTATAAATAGGCTAGGTAATTATTTCATTGGTACCATAGAAAGCATTGTAATCAAGCTTTAGTAACAAAGAGTATTTCAAAGTCCTTCCAAACTCTCTTATGTTCTCTTTGCTTTACTAAGCTTACTTTGCCAACGATTTTGGCATTCGGGGAAGGTTGACTAGCTTACTATTGGGTGGAAGTTTGCTAGTGCCGCACGGAAATTGTTGGGAGGAAACATTAGTCTCTTGACACTTACGAATGGGCTCGGAGCTTGCCGGCTCGTGGAAGGGCAATATGGCCCTTCACAGAGCCGTACGACCCATGCTTGGGCCGTGCTACTCTTCCTTGGATAGTGTGGCCTTGAAATAAGCCATGTGGCTTTTACAAGAAGCCACAAGCTAAAGTTGCCACATGGACCCGACGACTTGCCGCAAACGAGACTGTCAACTCTCCGCTCTTGTTCTTGCATCCGATCCATCTGAAATGTCTCAAACTTTTCAAAAAACCTTTAAAAATGCTTCTAAACTCCTTTTAACTGAGGAAACAACTTAAATTGACCTCGGGCTGGTGACCATCTATGGGCCTGATTTTCGTTTGGACCACTAAATATGGTCCAAAATGACCTAAATTTATTTTGAAATACATTTTGACATGTTTTATATCAAAATACAAACCCATATCATTAATTACTAAGACGACCCTAGCAATTTCCTCGATCCAACAACAAAAGTAATCACTTTGACAAGTAATCTTCTTCTCGAGATCTCATTTCTTAATGTTACATCATTGGGTTTTGGCTCAGGCTCAAGGTGTGTCGAAAATCGGTGCTAACACTATGGGTTCTGAAAGTCTTATTCTTTTGCGTTCCCTAATGCCGATTATGTGTCCCTTAAGATCGGGTCGTGGCATATTTAATTGCAGGTGTATGTGTAGTGGGCAAACAAGCAATAAGCAAGCAAAAACTGTTACTGCCTACTGTCCAGTTCCCATTGCCTGCGTCTGCCCACTGCCCATTGCCTACTACTGCCACTACCCACTGCCTGCTATTACCCACTATCCGTTGCCTGTTGCTACCTACTGCCTACTGCTTGCTTGTCTCAACTGTTTGTGCCTGCCTACTGCCTCTACCAGTGCCCACTGCCAATGTCTTGCTGTTGCTGTTGCTATTACTTGCATTTTTTCTTTCTTTCTCATTTCTCATTATTTTACATGCTTTCTTTGATTCTTTCTCATTTTTCAGTATCTTACTTTCTGGCTTTCTTTCTAAATTTTTAGTGCCTTAAATATTAAGCTTTTATTTTTATTATGTAAATAATAAGTATTATGTAAGAATCTTGAACATTAGTAATTCTATAATTTTGTTACTAATAATTATAATTAGTAGTTAGGTACTAAATTTTGACATCTAAATATGCGTTTCATAGATATTTATGCCAGAGTTAAGGTGGTTGTATGTCAAAATTGCATTTTAGGTTGTTAAAATAATTGAAGATTAAGTAATCCTTGAATTAAATGTCATGACCTGAAATATTTAAAAAATCATATTGAATTATACCAATTAATCGATGCAATTTGAGATGAATATTTTATAAAAATACTTCGATTCCAGTTATTTAATATTCATATCCAAAAAATTTCATTCGATTAGACGGTTATCAAATAAATGGCTTTACCCAAATCTTACTCACCCCTATTATTGGGTTTGGTTTATGAATAGTAAGAAATAGGATAAGAAGAAAATAATTATTTTACTTTCATGTAATTATTGAGTTTTAATTTTTTTTCTAAATATAATAATTGGTTATATATAATAACTATACAGTAAATATTTTTCAAATTTATCAAATATGGTAGTAATTTTATAAAGGGAAAATTCATTATATCAAATTTTCAAATTTTATATTTTAATAAAATTAATATAAAAATATTATTATTATTTTTAATTTATTTTTATGATATAATTACAATTAAAATTTTAATTTAGAATTGAATTAATAAAAAAAATATAGTTATAAAATACCTAAATTTTAGGATAAATTTGATCATTAAATATTATATTTCATATATAAATTATTTGATAAATTCAAACTACCAATTTTTTGATAAACTCAAATTACCAATTTAAGTTGAAAAATAACTTAAATTAGGAAAATTATCTATATAATTTAATAAGATAATGGACATATTTATAATAAAATTTAAAAATATCATTAATTGGTTTGATGAATGAAAAGAAAGATATATCAAAAGTAGATAAGAATTTTCCATTAACTCAATAAGGTGTATTTAATCTAAAATTTTAAACACTTTTATGAATTTAAAAAATTAGGATGTGTTGAATTTAAATTTTTAAAGATTATATGAAAGTAATGTTGTATTCAATTAAATTTTTTAAATACTCTAAAAAAGTTTGTGAAAATTAATTAGTATTTAATAAAGATTTTTATTGACTTTTTAAAAGTTTACCGATATTCAAAAAGTAATTGACTTTTAAATAAATAGTTTTTTAAAGATTTTGAATGACTTTTTATGTGTTTATATTAACAAAATCTCTCCAAATTTTTTTTTTACTTATTCTCAAGATTTTGAATGATTTTTATTTTTTATATACTGACAGGAGAAATAATCAAATCAAATCAAATTAAACCAAACAAAATCAAATAACCATTATAAATAATTCGTTTGAAAATCACTGTATAATATTTTAAATATATTTTATTTATTTTCATTGTTATATTATTCTATAATTATCTTTTTTATTGAATATTATGATTAATAATTTAAATTTTTTATATTAGCATATATACAAATAAAAATATTGACAGTGAGACTAGCACAAAAATTAATTATAATAAAAATTATTATTTATATAAAAAATATAATAATTTTATCTTTATATTTATATACTTTTGTTTAAAAAAATATTTATATATATTTTTTAAATATAAAAATAATAAAAAATTATTTTTAATAATAAACTATATGAAATACGAGTTTTACAAACTATTATATATTAAAACTGAAATATAAATAAAATTTTGAAATTCTCTTTATACTTACTATTTGATTTATTTTTTATTATAATTTTTTAAAATTTTTACATAATTTTAAGTATTTAAAAATAATTAAAAATAATTATTTAGTAATTAATAAGATATTTAACATTAGAGTTTAAGATTTTTGTTAATTTTTTATTTAATAATTTTATTTGAATAAATTAGATGAAAAATAAAAAAATAAAGTTAAAATATATATATAAAAAAGATAATATAATACTTTTAATATATTATAGTATAATTTTTTATTATATTCTTCATAATTTTTTATTTATTTTATTGAATATATTATAATTGATAATTTGAATTTTTATATTAGTATATAAAGTTAAAAATAAAAATATTATAGGTGAGACCGAATAATAATAATAATAATATATAATAACTTTATATTAATACACCTTTTTATTTAGAATAATATTTATATATTTTTACCTTTTTATATGGTATGAAAATTAATAAAAAAATATTTTAAATAATAAATTATGTAAAATATATTTTTACGAATTAATATATATATATAGTTGGAGCATATATAGAGAAAATTAAAACCCTTTTTATACTTATTATTTTATTTTATTTTTTATAAATTTTTTAAAATTTAATATATTTTTTAATATTTAAAAATATTAAAAATAAATATTAGTTAATTAATAAAATATTTAATATGAAAATTTAAGATTTTTTATTTTATTTTTTATGTAAGATTAATTAATTTTATATTGACAATATTATTTTTTTATTTTTTATTTTTTAAAAAAATATTATTATTAAGAGTAATAATATATTATTAATATGAACTCAAATAAATTATTTTTATTTTATATAAATATCAAATTAACTATTATAAATCAATCAAAATTTATAAAAATCTATTTATATTTATAAAATAAAAATCTGAAAAAATTATTCATAAAGTTATGAATTTTATAAAAATTAATAAAAATATATAAAATTTTATAAAATTCATTGAAATAAAAAAATCCAAAAAATCATTAATTATGTTGATTTAATACACGTCTAATTATCAATTTATAAAAAAAAAAAATAAAAAAAAAAAAAATTAATTTTTGAATTTTAATAACACATAAAATACTTGTATTAAATTTGTTTTTCTCCTCTTCCTCTCTCTCTCTCTCTCCCTCCCTCCATCCCTCCTCTGTCGTCTTCTCCAATCCCCTGTCCAGCTATCGAAAACCCACGCCTGTATAACCTTAATTAGATCACTCACCGTCGATTTCTTGGATTAAGCGCCTCCATGGCCGTTTCCTTGGAGAGCAGCCTTGGATTAAGCGCCATTTGTGGCTTAGTGCTGCAGCTTTTGTTGTGACGGTTAATGAGATTTTCAGTGGAAAATTAAAAGGTAAGGATTGCCCTGGAATCTAAAATCGATCTTTAAGTTAACATTATTATTTTCTTGAACAGCATTTTATCAGTGCTTATTCAAAATGTTATGGGATTGTTAGGTCTTAACCTGTCTAAGAAACAATACAATTAACCTTCTTTAACCTTAAAACAAAAATAGAACAATAGTTTATATAGTAAGGTTGGAGACTTGGAGCTATAATGATTTTTGTTGTGAAAATGGTTCTGTTCAAGATTTTTAAAGCACAAAAATTTCCTCTTTTATATGTGCAAAATGAGTTTGGTTAAGCAAGCAAGCAACTATTAAAGTGATAGAACTAGCTGAGAAGCACATGAATACTAAAATAATCACATAATGTGGTTGATGTTATCACTTTATTTTTGTTCTTTAGCTTTCCTTCATCCCTTCCAATGAAGCCAGAGTTAAAATCATTATTAGTAACATCAGTATTTTTTTAAAAAAGTATTATTTGCTTTTAATAAATTCTACCAAAAAAAAAAAAAAAAGAATTGTATGTAAATTGAGACCCTTATAGATTAATTTTACAATTATTTATAATTTTTGAAAATTTTATTTTTAGGGATAAGTGGAGTTAGCACTTTAAAGCTTGGGGGATTTACAAATTGAACCCTGCACCATAAAGCATTATAATGTTTATTCCAACCTTTAGTTTGGATTTCATATACACTTTGGTCAAATTTCCTTTATGAAATTTCTCTTAATCAATATCTTACTTGACAAAATTGATGTAGCATTTTATATACCTTTAAAATAAAGTTTTAATTTGACTCATAATTTATACCAAATACTTAAGTATTGTGTGGAATTTTTAGATGTAAGGTTGACTCTTTTCAATTTTAAGTCATGGATCAGTTTTTTTTCTACTTAATAAGAGACATTCAATCCCCTTATTTTTAAAATTTCATAGAGAATAAATGACAATTTGAAGCAGGGAAAATTCAAAGTGGGTATTAGTTGTAATAATTTATGAAATGCATGGTTGACATTGTAACGTTTTAAAGTATGATCCCTAAAGTTTAGTGTTATTTATGATTATCCCTGGTTAGAGATTATAAGTACAGCAAAATTGATTTTTACTCCCTTTTTGTGCAGAATGGTGGGTGCAATTTTTGAGCAATAAGCTTCAAATTTGGGCCAGTTTCATACCCTAAAGATAATGAGAGCTGTGGAAAGGAGAAACAGTTAAAAACTTTAGATCTTGGAAATGGAAGCCGAGTCCTTTACATCCAAAGATTTTTATCATTTGAAGACTCGTGGAAATTCTTCGATTTTCTCAAATCCCACATCCCTTGGACCAGACCCGCCCTTCGCTTGTTTGGAAGATCCTGCGTTCAGGTTTTATCTCTACCCTCTATCGCTTGCTGAGATTGTGAATTTCTAATAACTTCATCCGAAAAAGATTATGGTTTGTTTTTCTTTTTATTTTGCGGGCATTGTTTTATAATTTTTCATGGCTATGAAATGATGCTTTTCATTTTCACTTAAATCAAATAAAAGTTGGTGATATCATAAATTTCAATGGGGAATTCTGGAAAAACTGGTTCTTTGATTTGGAGGGTAATATTCACCTGTGGTATATTCTTGTTATTTTCACTTCTTGTATTTGTCTCATAGCATGTAAGAGTCATTTGATCATGATTATTTTCAGCTAAAGTTTAGGTTAGAGGATCTAATTTTCAATTATTGGGTTGCAAATTATCAAGTCCTTGGCATGAGCAAAGCTTGACAATTGGCTGGACAAACAGGAAGCCATTGAATTACTGTTAATTGTGTATAATTTGTGTTGAGTAGTAATGCTTGTTATTTTCTTTGCCCTCAAACAATATACTTGTTTATGAACTTGCACACCCTTGCTAATTGTATATTGCTAATTGTATACTTGTTATGTTGCAAGTCCGGGATTGCCTAAATTGATTTACAGTAACTATAAGCCTCATGCCTACACATGGGATGATTTTCCTCCACTTGAGGACATCTTGGATGCCGTAAGAATATTTTGTTTCCAGATTCTTTTATAATCATTCGGACTGTTATTTTTTCACTTGATATACTCTAATGTTTTTTTATTATACATCCTAAAGGTTCAGAGAGCACTTCCTGGGAGTAGATTTAACAGCCTACTAATAAATAGGTATAAAGGTGGTAATGACAATGTTGGTTGGCATGCTGATGATGAGAAGCTTTATAGGCCAACTTCTGAAATTGCCTCTGTTTCTTTTGGATGCGAGCGTGAGTTCTTGTTGAAGAAGAGAAGCAACAAATCATCACAAGGTGGCATAAGTGTTTCAATCTTCTTTCCTTTTGTTAGTTCTCATTGTTCAAGAGGCTCTGGAAGTAAAGTTGATGGGCCTGACTTGATTTTGCAATGCTACATCATAGATGCTATGCAATCTCTAAAAAGTACCTGTATGCTCTGTCACGATCCAACCTTAATGAGCACGTAACCGGCATTAGGGAACGGGAAAATATAAGGTTTTCGAAACCCGTAATAAGTCTGACTTACCACTGAACAACAAAAAAATTATAATATGACAACTATAATTATCATAAATATGGACTATGAGCCCAATTGTTACATAGAAATTCAATAATTTAATATAATTACTTAACTACTCAGTATTGAGGTCACTCACTTAACATCAATTTAGATTTCTGTTTAACAGAACAACTAATAGAAATACGATCATAAATCTGACATTGAAAAATAATAATGCGGAACTCTATAGATTTCAATACAATGAACATAAAATAATTACATAATAAAATAAAATAATTCCACTGCCTGAGAAATGGAAGGCAAGAATACTTAACTTAAAAACTTAATCTCGGTAAGTTCAACTCGAAACCTGGAAAAACATATTTGAATAGGGGTGAGCGTTCGACTCAATGAGCTGATATATATATTAATTTAACATGCAAGTCATTTGTTATTCTACATGAAGTACCACATTACACATAATTATTTGTAAACATACATAACATTCATGATAAAAAATGTATGTGGAATCTAACCCCATATATGTTTTTGTTTATCGTAAATGGGGAACCGACCGCCTCTCTTGGCTCTCTTAAATTCCAACTATGGGACTACGGTGAGATCAACTCAAACTAGGCAATCCCTATAATAACATTATGTTATATCGTTAATGTTTTATGTATTAGTACAGTTGGATTCCACATCATCTTATTTTCCATCGCAATCACATACATACATATCATAACATCAACATCATATAATATGACATAAACATACATTATGATTCTATATCTAATGCAGTAGTAATAGCTTATATACATATATATTCACTTTCATTCAATACTTGCATGTTATGCTTAGATGCAGAGTTAAATTAAAATATATCAATTCACAAACGACCATTAATCAGATAGCTCTCTTCGGAACGCCTCCTGATGACAGTAAGGAATACATTTGAAATACATGAACTATATACGAGATTTATTATAATAATACTCAAATACTGACTAAGAAATATAAAGAACGAATTTTGAGAATTTGTCAAAATTTTGACAGTATCTCCCCTAAAATAGTACAAAACCTCCAAAAATTAAAAACACTTCTAATAATCAGCTCATCAGCCCAAGATCCACACTATCAATCAATTGACCCCTCCTAGGTCTTCAACTCAGTAATAAAATATTTATAATTAATTTTACATGGCTTAATTATTTGATCCAAATAAATAATAATTTAGATATTTTTTTTAATAATTTAGATATTAAATAAACATTTCAACTCAATTTTAATATCTAATCCATCAATACCAATATACCAATAATAATAGTAGTGAGTAATCTATTTACCAAATTGTAATAATTATTTTAATTTAATCTCTTTATAAACTTAATTTAATTATTTATTTCATTAAATTACTACTCAAATAAATTAACCTTTCTGTATCTAAATTTTATAAATATTGTCCACCTAATTTTATATAATAATTTCCAAATCAATATAATAAATTCATTTTAATTCTTACATTCAATAAAAACACAATTTTTGATAATTCACTGCCTGAAAATTCTAAAATCAATGCTAAACTCAATATTTTTTCATAATTCTCATCCAAATAATTTATATAATAACTCCAAAATAATATAGCAAATTTACTTTAATTTTTGCATCTAATAAAAATATAGTTATCAAATTTTAACTGCCTAAATTCTCCAATTCCAATATAAATATTCAACCATTTTTATAAATTTATCTCCAAATAATCTCCAAATAATTTAAAAATAATTTTAGAATAAATTTAAACCTACTTACTCAAAATTTGTCGGAAATCTATGCGTGTCTCATATTTTTCAGTCCCGACTTTGGTCTCCGATTAGGGCAAAATTGGTGCCATTGGAAAGCTCATGAAGAGAGGAGTTCAACAAAATTAGAGTCATCGGAATTGGCCGGAATCCGCCATTGAAGGTCCGGTGGTTCCATTTCCGATTTCTTTTTCCGACGAATTTTAGGTGGCAAGATGGATATCAAAAGAAAGTTGGTAGTCGGAATTAAGCAAAATTGGTGCCTATGAACTCTTCTCATGATATACTACACGGTGATATGAGAGGCGTCGACCACCTCCCTCTGGTTTGGCCGGAATCGGCGTCGGAAGCCGACCATTTCTTCCTCCTCTCCCCCTTCTTCTTCTTCCCTTCTTTTGCTTCTCGTCATGTTTCCAGCAGATTTAATCTGCTGGCAGCCAATCCGAGGCAGTCACGTGGCAGCTTATGATTAGTCCTAATATTTTATTTTTTTTAATTTTTTTTTTATTTTTTTGAAAATTTATAGAAAATTCATTTTAAATCCAAAAATTATAAATAAATAGTCGATAAATTCCTTATAAAATGTACTTAATTTTAACATACTCAAACTTGAAAAATAATATTTTTCTAATTTCATAAAAATTACTTGAATATAAATTTAATTTCCAAAAATTTTTAAAATAATAATTGTAATAATTAAAACAATTTATTTTATTAAATAGCTGAATATAAAATTAAATTATTAAATAACACATAATAATATGATATTAATTAAAATTAGAATTAATTTTTTTTTAAAAAAATAAATTTTCCTTTTACTTTCAAATATTTATTTCTTTAAAATATAATAAATCTCAAAAATTCTTTTTTATTCATAACTTTAATTAAATATTCATAAAATAATAATTATTTATAAATATAATATATTTTAAAAAAAAAATATTTCAAAAAAAAATATGGGTATTATACGCTTTAGGCTTTAGTGATTGAGCACAAAGCTAGCACAATCTATACAGTTTCTTATTATTGATCATTTTGCTATCACTAAGGATGGAGTTTAGTTCAATTATTATGTTTTGCTGTGAGTGTCAGAAAGAAGATCTAATGATGAACTTGTTAGCAAGCGAATAAAAAAGAGCTGCCATGTTGATCAACATTCTTTCACGCTAAAGGATGGATCACTATTAGTGATGAGAGGTTACACACAAAAGGATTGGCTCCATTCGGTGCCTAAGCGTGCAAAAGCAGAGGCAACTCGATTTAATCTTACCTTTGGGTATGTACTCTGAATGGTTCTATAGAGAAAGTTTGGTCACGTGTTACTTTGTTGTTTATTGCAACCACTCGATTAATGCTGAAGATTTTGCTACTGGGTAGTTATATTTTGCAACTTCTAAGAGAAGGAATATGCATGTGATTCAATATGAACAAGATAAATTTTGATTTTGATGTTTATAAAAATGAAATGCACCCAAGTTGTCTATATTTTGATTATAAGCATCAATTGTAGCCGGCTAATTCCCCATAAAAGTACTCAAATCATAAGCATTGATAGGAATGTACATGGTCAAGTTTGGTTTGGCTTGATTCAAGTAACTTGAAAAATCAGGTCAAACTAGAACCCATATTGAGTTTGATTATCAGTATCAATTGTAGCCAGTTAATTCCTCGTAAAAAATACTCAAATCATAAGCATTGATAGGAATGTACATGGTTAAGTTTTGTTTGGCTTGATTCAAGTAACTTGAAAAATCAAGTCATATTGAGTTTGCTCTCAATTTGATTTTTGGTTTGGAAAATCAGAGAATGATATTAGATGCATGGCTTGTTATGTGTTATTATATTATTTGTTTCCATTTCTTGTTTAATTATTGATTTACCAAAATTTGAAGTATTACAATTTTCAATATCAATCATTGTAATAAATTTTCTTTTTAATAGATATCTATAATTTTGATTAACAAATAATATTGTGTGATATGAAAAATAGTTAAAATAATAGTGTGATATATAGAAAAGAGAAATTATTGGTTGGGATGGTCTTGCCAACAAAGTAATATGAGTTGGCAACCGTACAATAATAACTTGACACATAGCAATGGCAGTTCTGTGTGTCTCTACTGAGAGCTTTATAATGCCTTTTTTTTTCAAATTCCAATGCCATTTCTTTACCGAGAGAGATAGAGATAGAGATAGAGAGAGAGGGAACGTGATTGTAGGTAATATGGTGTGGATGCCAAAGACTCCACCCATATGTATAGATAAATAAAGAAAGTATTACATTATTGTTTACATCATACTGACATCAGCTATTCTAGCTCATGGCGCGACGTTATACTTACATGAGAATCATGTCATTACAAATATCTAACTATTGATATCGTCGTCTACATTAGCAATATATACATTATTATTGCATTAGTATTACATTATCAAATATTTTATAAAGATAATATTTATGGCCAGATGATCTCCCATCCTTTCCATGTTCGTAGTTCTCCTAGGATGGGGTCAAACACGAATATGAGGTAGGTCTTCTCCTGATAAGGATTAACATAGTTCATATGAATTTTGAGAATCAATAAAATTATCGTCTATGTTTATTGGCTTTTTACATTTATCTTCAGATTGAAGCTGTGTATCTGTTGTAGGAATGGTATTTGATGGAAAATTGTAAGGATTTATATGAAGAGGTAGTAATGACGCTTTGTCTCTATGTTCAATGTAAGTGAGGTGCTGTCTATCTTCCATGTAAGTGAGGAGCTGGTTAATAAGCTCTTCCTTCTAACACATCTGAAGGTTTCGAAATAAATTAACCGTATTAAGTTGCCAGTTTTTTGGAAGTAGCGACTCTAAAAATATGACTCCTAGTGCTGTCTCCTGGCATGGTTGGTGGGTGTTGAAAAGTTATATTTGTCCCACCACTTGATGAGAACTCTTCTGTCTAAATAAGGCACTATAATTTTAGTTATTTCGAACTTGTCATTAGGAATCTGATAAAATTTATATTCCCATTTGGTAATCCAAGAGATAGAATATAAGGTAGTAAATGTTAACCATAGCCTCTTATAAGATGGATTATATTTAACAAAATCATCATAAATTGTTCTTAATTTTAGTGGTATTGAAATAAGATATAATTTCCAGTTTTGATATCATTTATAAACCAATTAGGAAACTTTAAGTTTTTTTGATATAGTTAGAATTGAATCTACTAGTTGAATTTTTCTGGTTCATTTTGATAATATAAATCATATTTCCAAGCATTTATATAATCAGTGTAACTGTAAATTCCATGATAATTTTTAAATTGATGAGATTTATTTAACCTTGCGGATCATTGTTCAGGTGTATATATCTTTCTAATTATTATTTTGCAGTATGCCCACTATTGGCTTGATTTTACAAATGACTCCAGTTTAATTGGACTAGTTTCCTCAAGAATATGCTGATAGTACCAATAATTCTTGGGAATTGTAGTTGAAGATGAATAATCTTTAAAATAGATTGAAGTTACTTATGAGAGCTTTAAGCCTCTAGCATATTTATCCTCCATCATTATTTCATATTTAGTAGAAATAAGGATGTATAGATAAATATTTTCTTTTGTTGTCTCTGCTGGCACGCTGAGTGTATAAGTTTCTTTGTCTAACTTGTCAATATCTTTAAGATCTTTGTATGCCTATGCTCCAAGAAAAGGCCTGATTAGGCGTCATTTTTCAATATTTGCTTTTAGGCTTACTAGTCATTTTTTTGTAAGAATTCTTTGATTAGAAAATTCGAAAGAGAATTATTATTTTTTTTAATAAACTCATTGTGAAAATCAAAGCAAGACAATATTCCTTGTCATCTAACAAATATTTATTTTGATGTTAAATTTTTTATATCTTTAAGAAGCATGTCATTTACAACACTACAATTAACCTTGATAAGGAATTTTTGATTGATTGTATCATCTTGGAACTTTTATACACAGAATTATACATAGAACTTTCTTTTTAACCATAGAGTAATAACTCTAGGACCTTTCCATACACCGGAGGTGTAACAAACAAGTTGTTCTTGTGAGCTATTAAGCCACTGCTTTAAAATTCCTTCATATCCTTTATTAGATGTTTCAGTCTTGACGATATTAAAGGCGTCTGGATGAGGAATGCCTAAGCATGGTAAACTTTTAGCTATAAGCTTAATTCTTTTTACATCCTGAGTGTGCACCTCAGACCATTCAAGATGATTTTCTTTAATCTTTCAAATAAACAAATAGAGAAATCTATTTGTGCCAAAATTCCTAATGCTTTATGGGATAGAAAGAAACATATGGTGTCTCTTCCCTATGAGCTTGGATTTAAAGAATCCATGATTCCTACCAAGGCTCGATCCATAGCCATGGGGCCAAGGTATCTTGAAATATACAAGGAAGAAATAGACACTTTGTTAAAAAAAAAAGGGTCTTATTAGACCAAGTAGTTCTTGTTGGAGTTGTGCTGCATTTTACATTGAAAATGCTGCAAAATTGGAACGAGGTGTTCCCAAGTTAGTTATCAACTATAACCCTTTAAATAAGGTTTTACGTTGGATTGGGTATCCTATACCTAATAAAGCTGACCTAATTAGAAGGCTTTATGAAGCCAAAACATTTTCTAAATTTGATTTGAAATTTGGGTATTGATAGATCCAGATTGAGGAAAGTGATAGGTATAAAACTGTCTTCACTGTTTCATTCGGGCATCATAAATGGAATGTCATGCCCTTCTGATTGAAAAATGCTCCATCTAAAATTCACGGAATTATGAACGATATCTTTAATCCTTATTTTTCGTTCTCTATTGTTTATATTGATGATGTCTTCATATTCATTAATAATTTGGATAAGCATTTTAAAGACCTTAATACCTTTCTGAAGGTCAGTGAAATAAATGGTTTAGTGTTCTCTGGAAAAAATGGAACTTTGCCAGACTACTACCACATTCCTTGGATTTAATATCCAAGTAGGGTTTATGCATCCCATTATTCGAGCAATTCAATTTGCCGATAAATTTCCTGACGAAATTAAGGAAAAATCTCAACTTTAGAGTTTCCTTGGTTGTTGCAATTATATTGCAGATTTCTATAAGAATTTTGCAACACGATGCAAAACTTTTATTTGAAAGGTTAAAGAAAAATTCTTTTGAATGATCTGAGGTGCACACTCAGGTTGTAAAAAGAATTAAGCTTATAATTGCAGTGCTACAAAATATGTATTTCTTAAAAATGTAAAAAATTTAACATTAAAATGAATATTTGCTAGAAGACAAGGAATATTGTGTTGTTTTAATTTTGACATTGAGTTTATTAAAGAAAAATCCGATTCTCTGTCGCATTTTCTAACCAGAGAATTCTTATAGGAAAATGATCAGTGAGGTTAAAAGCTCTGATTAAAAAACGATGCCTAAATAGGCCACATCATCCAATATCTTTCCTAGAGTATGGGCATACGAAGAACGTAAAAATCTTGACAAATTAGACAAAAACGCTTATGTGTTCAGTGTGCGAGTAGAGACAATAAAAGAAAATATTTATCCATATATCCATATTTCTACTAAATATGAAATAGTGATAGATGATAAATATGCTAGAGGTTTAAAACCTTCAGAGGTAGCTTCAATCTATCTTAAAGATCATTCATCTTTAACTATAATTCCCAAGAATTGTTGTACTATCAGCATATTCTTAAGGAAGTTGGTTTAGTTAAACTAGAGCCATTTGCCAGATCGACCCAATAATGGACATATTGTAAAATAATAATTAAAAGGATTTATACATTTGAACAATGGTCCGCAAGGTTAGATGAACCTCGTCAATTTAAAAATTATTATGGAATTTACAGTTGCATTGATTATATCAATTCTTGGGAACATGGTTTATATTACCAAAACAAACTAGGAAAATTCAGCTGGTGGATTCAAATTTAACTATCTCAAGAAAACATAAAGTTTCCTAATTGGTTTGTGAAATACTTTCAAAACTGAGGATTATATCATATTTAAATGCCATTAAAAGTGAGAAAAGTTTATAATGATTTTGTAAAATATAATTCATTCTTCGCGATTAATCTTTACTGCCTTATATTCTATACCTTAGATTGCCAAATGGGAATAACAACATTATCAAGTACCTAATGACAAGTTCGGAATAACTGAAGCTGTGCTGCCTTATTTAAGTATAATAGTTCTCATCAAGTGGTGGGACAAATATCTTTTTCAGCGCTCACCAACCAAGAGTCATATCTCTGGAGCTGTTACCTCCAAAGAATTAGCAACCTAATATGGTTAATTTATTTCAAAACTTTCAGATGTATTCGAAGGAAGCTAGCTCCTCAATTGCATGGAAGATAGAGACAAAGCGCCATCACCATCGCTTTATACAAATCCTTACAATTTTCTACCAAATGCTACTTCTATAATAGATGCATAGGTTCAAGCTGAAGATAAAGGCAAAAAACCAATGAACATAGATGATTACTTTATTGATTCCCAAGATCCATATGATTTATGTTGATCCTTATCTGGAAAATACCTATCTTATGTTCACTTTTGTCCTCTATTCTAAGAAAACTACGAACATGAGAGGGGATGGGGAGGCCATCTGGCCATATCCAATGTAAAATATTATCTTTGTAAAATATCTGATGATATAATATTAAATATAATGTAGTGATGATGTATGTACTGCTGATGTAGAATATAATATCAATAGTTAGATATTTGCGATGATATCATCCTTAGGTAAGCATGACGTCACACTAGGAACTACATGTAATACTATCTTTATTCATCTATAAATAAGGGTGGTGTTTTTGGCATTCACAACACATTACCGATAATCACATTATCTAAATCTCTTTCTCTGGCCATACTCATTGTAAAATATTGTCTTTGTAATATGTTAAATATAATGTAATGATGATATAGGTAGATGATGATTTCAGTAATTAGATATTTGTAATGACATCATCTTTAGGTAAGAATGGCGTCACACTAGAAGTTAGAATAGCTAATGTTAGTATGGTGTAAGCAATGATATAATACTCTTCATATTCATCTATAAATATGAGTGTTGTCTTTGGCATACAAACCACATTACCTACAATCACATTCTCTCTTTAAGTCTCTCTCTCTCTCTTTTTGGTATCATAGCCAGATGACCCCTTCTTTGTAATTATTAAACATTTTTTTTCCTTGAGAAAAAGAAAGTTCTTTATGACTGTATAAAGGTAATTTCTTAGCTCTTTTCTTTCAGTTTTGTTTATATTTTGTATAGTGTTTGTTTCTGCTTCCTTTTCTTTGTACATTAAAGTTCTATGAATGTCTATTACTATTAGAAACTAGTCTTCTGGTAAGTTGATTTGATTAGATTATGAGTCTGCTTTGTGAGATAAAACCCAGGTAGAACCACTTGAGGGATAGCCATTAGCCTGGTGTTTGGCGTGTTGGCATGCCCCTGGTGTAAAATCGTTGTCAATGATCCTCATAAAGATTGTGAATGAGTAATTTAATTAGATCTCTTACTAGTAGATTTAATAATTGTAGTGAATTTAAATAGATCTCTTACTAGTAGATTTAGTAATTGTAGTGATGGTAATTTAGAAGTAACTAATTATGAAAATATAGAAAAAAGGTTAGATAAATGGAACTTACATAAAACCAATCTAATCTTGTATATAAAATGGGTTTAGGATTTAATTATCAATCTGATTCTATTATCAGCACTAAAGAATAAGTTATTCCCTTAAGTCACGGATATATAAATCAGTTGCTCTATTATCAGAAAGGCTTATTTCAACCCATAAGCAAAAATATAAATTTCCCCATATTGGAGTAGTATAAGTTGGTTTAAAACTCACAACTCGAACCTTTAAATACCTCATCCCTTATTTGCATCAGGGACAAAAGACAGGAGATTCCACGATTCCTTATTTCGAATTATTGAATCTAGAATGAACATAGGTCTAATCTATTTCGCATGCTATCCTAATGTCACGTTAAGTCTTACAGACCTAACTATTCTTAATGCACTGTGTATAGATATCAAAACGGATGGTTTTGATATGGATCCACGCACATAGAATAATATCCTTATTTATAGGGTATTCTACAAGGTAATGAACACTATGAGTTGTATTCTACAGGACTTACCTCGTAGACTAGCCCAGTATAAAGAAAAAAACTGTCTTATTTGCATAGGGATTTATCAAAAAGCCATAGTATTGTCCCTAAGGCAATAAAATGGCAAGATGTTAAGTTACCTGAAAGGTGGATTTTGGAAGAATCTAATGCTCCTGTTATACAGGAAAAATCACCAACTGCAAGATGTTATTGAACATCTAGATGGTGTGTAGAATTAATATTTGACAAATCTAGAAGAATTAGGTTAAACCTTGGATCTTCTAGTAGACATTGTATGTCTTTTGTACCTTTATCAAGGAATAAAAGATCTCACTTGGAAATCCCTCCAAGTCTTCTCTTAAAAGTGTCAGTTGTAGGAGTAAGAACGCTCCAGACGCGGTGTCTTAACCTCATTATAGAGTAAAGATCCCTTCGTGGACTATTCCGCACTTTTGTATCATCTACTCTAGGTAGAATGTCATCTACTTCTTCTGATATGGGGTTATACTCATTATTATGATCTAGATATCCATACCCTTAATTCTGTTGAAGATTTAAAATCCAAAGCTATAAAATTATTTTATTCTCCTTATAATAGTAAAAATAGATTATGGTTCTTTGAACTAAATTCTTCAGAAATTAGGAATAAGTGCCATAAACTCTATAATGATTATTTGAATATTCATGGTCTTATAGATTTCTTTAAATGGTTAAAACAAGAACAAGTTAATTTACCTATTTTAGATTCAATATTTCACCCATACTTCACTAAAACAGGTAAAGCTATCATTAGTATCCATCCTCTTGAAATAAATATCACCATAAAAATAGGTGAGGAAGAACTTTTAGCCACACCTTATACGGTAGAAGGTTATTTAAGAGTTATACAACAAAATAACTATACAAATTAGTTTCTTCAGTCTTTAGGCAATTAAGTTGCTAGGATAGATAATGTAGTCTCTAAATCATCAAAGAATCCTAATCACAATACCTGAAAAGGTAGAGAAAATTTTGAAGATAAAATCTTGATTAAGCCTATGAGTTCTCAACTTCTTGAATTTTGTTTTCATAATAAGACATCCAATTTGATTGAAGAATTATAAAAAACACTTCAATGTCTCAGTAAAACCCAAAAATGCTTCGGTTCTTTCCTTAAAGGAAACATCAGAATCAGAAAAATCTGATACTAACTTATCAAAAGATGAACAAAAATCGGATAAAGAGTTTAAAACTTATAAGCTGAAAATCCTATAATTGAACCTTATCATGTAAATAAAACGACTTTTAAAAAGGTCACTCTTACTTCACCTACTAAAATGTATTATCTGAAGCCCACGCCTGTGGATGTGCAGTACGAGGACTTCCAAAAATGGAATGTGATGTCTTTCGATGGACCTTCCATTGTGGAATGGAATATCAAAGGATTATCTGAATACCAAATCGAATAAGTGTTACATTACATGCTAAGATTAGAGGTAATTCAGATAAACACATCGCAACAACCATTTTAACTGGCTTCTCTAGAATCCTTAAAGGATGGTGGGATTTTTATTTTTCTGAAGCTCCCCGAAAACATATTTTAACTACTATTAAAAAAGAGGAATCATCTGAAGTAGTTTCAGATTGTGTTAATATATTGATTTATACAATTTCATCTAATTTCATAGGTGCTACATCATATCATTTAAATAAAACACGTAAGCAACTCATGGACTTAAAGTGTCCTGATTTGTCTCATTTTAAATGGCGGTAAAGATGTTTTCTTTTCCAAAGTATTTTTTAGGCAAGATGCAAATCACGATCTTTGGAAAGAAGTTTTTGACTAGTCTTCCTTATTTATTGTGTGAAAGGATCCAGAAGCCAAACATAATGGTGTAATTCTGTTTCATTTGTATAAATTTGGTGAGCTTGCAGCTATAGTAACGACTGAAGGACTTGCCTTATGTAACGAGATGAAATTACACTATCAACAGACTAAAAGATCTGATAAGTGTGTTCTATGTAATTTATTTCTAGGTAATTTATGTGAACAAATGAGTTATTTACCTTTAAAAGGTCTCAAGAAACATAAACGTTTTTTTCTAAAATATATCAGAAGAAAAAGTATTATAAAGCTCATTAGCCTAAACAACATCAATCAAAAGACAAGAAAAAGAAAAAACACTTTTCTAAAAAGAAAAGTAAAATAGGAAAGTCTTATGAGACTGTTATCTGCTATAAATGCGGAAAAACAGAACATATTATCTAATCGCTGCAAAATTAAGAAAAACTTAATAGTTTTGATATAGTTGAAAGCCTGATTAGCAAAATTATTATTAACCGATATGGATTTCAAACAGGAAGACGTACATGTTAATCTTATAAAGCTTGATAAATCTGAATTATCTTCATCCTCTGAGTCTTCCGAATCCTCAGAGTGTGACGGTAATTGTATTTATTATGAAGCTTTAAGTCAGGTTAATGTTTTAATTATTTTGACTAAAAATGATAATCTTATATTAGATATCATTGATAGGATTAAAGATCATGGAGAAAAAGCAAAAAGTTTTAACTCACTATCTCTAGTCAATTAAATTGACCTCTGATCAATCCACTTCTTTGGTTGAAAATATTCATACCAAAGAACTTGAGGCTTATAACCTCTAGTCCATTTTAGATAAGCTCAAGCTTTCTAAACTGGGGGAAAGGGAGCCTACTATTTAGTAAATTCAAAAAGAAGTTTTAGAATCAAAATGGAAATTAAACTGCTTAAAGTGTTTAGGGAAGAAATAGAGTCTAAAATAAATATTATTAAGCATATCACTTTAGAGTCCCTCGTGAGGCTTTTTGGACAGGACCCTCCTCGGGAATGCATATTTGTTCTGCATACTTGGCTACATGCTTGTTTTAGAGATATGGAGCATTTTATTGATGTATTGTATGAAGCAAAGCCTGTAGTTTGTCTTATGATGTTGACCTTGGCGGGTTGCACCTTTTTCCATACTCCCTAGGACACTATCAACAGGAACATCGTGCTGAGTCTGATGGATCTGACCATGTTTGGAAAATATGATTAGGCAGGTGCCATTCTGAGTACCATGTATTGGGAGATGTCTGATTTATCCCTAGGAGTTCTTTACTTCTTTCGCAAGGACCTACTTTATATAGGAGGTACACCTTTTATCATCTTTTCCTTAAACTGTCTACTTTGCTACTTACTTTTTTCTGATACTTAGGCACTTGTCAGATTTGGGTTTATGAGTACTTTTCCACACTTGCCCCTATTCTGAGTGCTTCTCGGCTAGAGGAATTCTATGCTGGCATTCGATGGAACAGGGAATACATGATAGAACCAGAAGATACGATTTTTGCACCATTCAAGCAGTTTTTTTTGGCATTCTTGACCCGTCTCAGGTACTTACCAACCTCTTCTTATGTTTTTCAATAATTTAAAAGTACTAACCATGACTTCATTATGCAGCTCCAGTCAACTCCTTTCTCAAACTAGATGCATCTTATGCCGATAGAGCTATGACAATGTAACACGATGGCTTGTACCCGACTGCTGCTACATTCTCCTTACCACATGCTATACTATCTTAGAGAGAGTAAGAGTACAGACTATTGGTTAATGGGTTACCTCAGCACATCCTCCAATTGACATGAGATGGGATACAAATATTTGAGTTACCTCAGCACATCCTCCAATTAACATGAGATGGGATACAAATATCCAAGCTCTAGACAAGTTGTTCATTAGACTTCAAATTCATCAATTTATTAGGCAAGAAGAGTCTTATGTTGAGTTTTACCATACACACCTGATAGGTCCTGTTGGAGATCTATGTAGATTCTCGAGCTGACCATCTGGTGCTGCAGGGCCCTCTTCTATTATGGTCGTACAGAGACATAGTATAGGGGCGTCAATTGTGATACCTCCAACCGGTATTAGTGTGGGAGCGTCTACCATGGATCCTTTAGCGACAAGGGATCCTAGTTCCAATGCTGGCATTAGGACAGATAGGGTCCTTTTGGGCCCCAACATAGACTTTTCCGGTGAGATTCCATATCTATGAACTGATGGAGAAATGAGGATCTACCATGTTCCAACTATGGGCCACCCTTATGCCCTAGTCTTTTATGAGAATCCTGAGATATTTACTTAGATTCTTTGCCTCTGGAAATGATCCTTTGGCAATACAGGCGCTAATTATGTTTATGTTTTTTCATATCACTGTCGACTATGTCCGTCGGAACTATCAGATGGGACCCCATGTTGAGTTGGCCATTGCTTCTTTGTTAACTCAGTTGGACTTTCGCGATGGACACACTCGCCATTCGGAGGACTCTCATCAATGCCATAGAAAGGACCATGACCATTAGCTTTTGTTTCTTTTATGCACTTTATTATGAACAATGATGTGATGTTTATGTATGCATGTTTTATGGATGATTTAATGTTAAACCCTCCCATTTTTACTTTGAATGAATTAATGCAAATTATGCGACTTTGGTTTATGCTAATTTATACAAATTTATACAAGTTTATGCACTAAAAAAGCCCTATATTGCCCCAAAAATTCAAAATTTTTAATTTCGTCGCACAAAGGCACGACAAATGGAGTTGCCATTGATAAGAAGAAGGTATGCCACCGATAATGGAAGGCTGCGCTGTCCTACATTCCATAGGTTGTCGGTAGCACTGCTAGTTGGGCAACCAGGTGTCGCAGGCATGAAAGGGCAGCATCGCCCTGACTGTGCATTCCTCAGTGAATATTTATCCATTTATTTCTATAAATAGGCCTCTTTTGCCACAAAAAAGTCATTATGACTTATTTCTTTCACCTTTTGGCATTTTTTACTCTTTTTTCCTTTACTTTCTTGCTATAAATTTTATTTATTATTATTTTTCCCTCTAATGGAGCCCTACTATAGCCATTATATGTTCCTTTGGAATAAAAGCCTTGATAAGGTTGAAAAGATTAACCTGGGCAGGTATGGGATCAGTTCTGTTTTGGCCCTGCAGAGGTAAAAGTGGACTGGGTTTTTTAAGGGCTTGTTTGAATTTTTGGGATCCAGCTGACCACATTTTTCGATTTGAGCTAACATGGAGGAGATGTGCCCCCCACATTTGAGGAGTTCAATGTTATTCTAGGAAGTGATTTGGATGCTACTTTGGCCATTCCATAGTACAGATTGGGGTATTTCTACTTTTTCAAAAGGCTAGGGCCTTGCTGATTCTATGGTGTTGGAGGATTAGGTTAACCTAGCTGTAGTGATTAAGGAGTTCTAGGACCTAGGGGACATGCAAAGACAAAAATTTAGGATGCTGGCCTTTGTTTTTTGTTTGACAGTTGGATGTTTATTTTCTAGTTTTCTTAGTTGAGGAGATATTCGGGTGGTAGAGCTGATTACTCAGATGGAGTAGGTGTTCTTTGTTGCTGGTCTGATTTTGGCGGAGACGCTTATTAGTTTGTATGCTAACCACAAAATGGAGGAGGCCCTAGTCAGTGAATCCATTTATACTTCAGGTAAAAACTCTATTTTACTTAGTTCATTTCTGTTTGGATTCTTCTTATGTTTCTGCTTAGACTTTACTTTAATAACTTAGGTTTGGCTTAAGGACCATCTTCAGATAGTGGGTCCTCCAAATAGGATGACCTATATAACTGCTAGTTACTGTATATGCAGGACCTTGGTCCATTTTAGCTCATAGAGGGAGTGGATTGCTTGGCTTTTGGAGTTGGCTCTTAAGGATCTACTATGGTACTGCCCCTAGTATGGGATCAGTACATTCATCACTATGAGTTATAGGTACAAGATGATCTACTTGATGACCTCAGAGTCTTGGGACAGATGAGTCAGTCTCAAGGTGTTCCTCCAGATAGAGCTATCTATCCTACATCCCTGATTTCCAATATTGTTGCCCAGGCAATAATGAATGGCTGGAGGAGGTCTATGAATTTTGTTCAACTTGCAGGCTTATCAGACAGGCTAGAGGGTTATGTTACATGGTTTATCTCTTTCATATGGCCAATTAAGAAGATCAAGAGGGTTTCCCTGATAAATGAGCTGGAGGTAGATATAGAGTCTGAGGATGCTCTTAGACCTATGATTGATGCTGAGACAGAGGTAGCTGCTAATGAGGAGGTAGAGGTTTTAGTTGCACCAGAGGACCCTGTGGGACCAGCTGATGATGGGGATTCTGATGATACTAGGGATATTCACTCTAGGAGGATGAGGACCCAAAGTTGGAGAGATTTCTTTTATTTTTGGATTTCGTCCAGACATTTCAAATTGCTAGGACTTTATTTATTTTGCTTTTTTTTTCTTCTTTTTGAACTATTTGAACTTTGTGGACTTATTTACTATTATTGAATAAAACGAGACGAGATTTTTTTTTATGACTTTTAGTGTATGAAACAAGATATTTGACTCTGACTTTACTATCTTGTTTCATACAGTGACATTACTAACTTTGACACTTGACTTTAATGAATTGAATAAAACAATACTTGAAATTTTGTCAGAATATGGCAAATGAAATTCACTGAAAATAAGACATCTTTCATTTTCATTTTCTTTTTTCTATTTTTTCTTCATTTTTCTTCATTTTTTTCTTTTCCTTCTTTTTTTTTAAACGTTCTAACTTTTGACTGAGCTTCCTTTACATGTTTTTAACTTGATAAGCTACTTTAATTTTGCCTAAGCCACCTTTTTAGGTTTTCAACTTAGCAAGCTAGTAAAAGAATCAATTAATGCAATTTATCTTAGCACAAAATGATAATTTTATTATGATTTGGACCGTGCCCAAGAATGGGTTGCCTACATATCTCCAAATACATTTATATTCTGGTCATTCTTTTTTCTGGGAGAATCAGGTCCACGTAGTTCTAATTACAAAAATCATATTAAAACAAAAATTACACAAAATATCTTTTTAATTGTTCCAAATTACAAGGATTTGAGAACTCATTCCCATCCATTTCCATGAGTATGACCCCTTCTACTAGACAAAATCTTCTTAAGCATATGCAGACTAACCCAATTAGGTTAGAATTTTCTTCTTGGATCACGAACCGGAGCTATGATTTCCTTCAATACCAAGTTCCCTTCTTCTAACTCTCTGTCAGCTACCCTTTTGTTGAAATTCCTCGTCAATCTTTGCTGATAATATTAAATTCGATACAAGACATCCATCCTTTTCTTATCTATATCATTCAACTGGTCATGATACCCTTTGATCTATTATGTTTCATCAAACTGACTTTCGTGCATGACCTTTTCAGATCCAACTTGCATCTTAATTGGAAGGACTGCTTCCATCCCATACATAGGGAATAAGGGGTTGCCCCAGTTGGGGTGCGAATGGAGATCTGATATCCTTACAATGCAAATGAAAGGTGTTCATGCCAAATCTTATGACTAGTGATCATTTTTTGCATAATAGTCTTAAGGATCTTGTTTGCTGCTTCACTTGTCCCATTAATCTGAGGACGGTAAGGTGAAGACTTATGATGTTAGATTTTTTCCTTCTTGAGCAAACTAACCACCTCATTTTGCAAATGTTAGCCATTGTTAGTTACTATCTCGAAGGGTAACCCATACCAACAAATGATGTTGGTCTGGATGAAGTGCGCAACCTTTTTTGCATTTAGCACCTGTTATGAAGCTGCCTCCACCCACTTCGTGAAGTAATTAATGGCCATCAAAATATATTCATGTCCATTTGAAGATTTTAGACTGATGCAACCAATGACATGAATACCCCAAGTTGTGAAAGGCCATTGAGTTTTTATTGGATGAAGCGAAACAAAAGGTCACCTTTGAAGCTTTGTAAATAACTGACACTTATGACATTTATGTACAAACCTAGCATAGTCCTCATTCATGTTCAACCAAAAATATCCCAAATTCATGATCTTCCTAGCCAAGGAAAAACCATTCATATGCGACCCTTCCTCACCATCATGAACCCATTCCATTATCTGTTGGGCTTCCTCCTCTATTACACATCTAAGGTGGATATTATCTTAAGCCCTTATGTACAGCACATCACTATTTAATATGAAATTACTAGTCAATCACCTTATTGTTATGCGATCTGATATGGATGCCCATTTTGTATATTCCTCATTCTTTATAAAATTGAATATATCTCAGAACCAAGGGTTACCATCGGCCAATTGAATTTGCATACAGGTTGTATCGTACCCAGGCTATCTCCAAACTTTAATAACCACATGTCGAACTATCTCAGTACCGATCATGTCTATCATGGAAGCTAGAGTTGCCAAAGCATCAACAAATTGATTCTTAGTTCGAGGTAAATAATAGAAAGATAATTCATAAAAATTCTCAGCAAGATTGCTTACACATTGATAGTAAGGGATTAAATGCTTTTCTCTTATCTTTCATTTACCAAGAGCTTGAGAAACAATTAAATCGGAATCCCCATAGACTTTCAGATAATCAATTATCATATTAACAACACATTCTAGACCACATATGAATGCCTCATATTCAACCTCATTATTGGTCACTTCAAAAGCTAGCTTGACTGCTATGGTTAAATGATCCACATTTGGTGTTACTAACACAATGCCAACACCGAAACCCCTGCTATTAGCTGCTCCATCAAAGTATATCTTCCACACTTCTGGTTCCAATTCCATAATATCCTTATTCGGGAATTTAGGTGCAAATGGCTCATCAACTTCTATAAGAGATGCAACCAACAGATCGGCTATGATGCTTACCTTGATTGCTTTTCTCGAAACATATTTAAGATCAAATGCTGCGAGAACTGTCAACCATTGTGCCATTTTGCTATCAAGACTGGCCTCTCCATAAGGAATGTATGGTCTATGAACACAAATAATGTTGTAGTTTATGACATACTTAAACCAATGCAAGATATAACTTTTCAATTTAATTATACTTGAGCTCATGAGCAAGCATATACTTACTTAAGTAATAAATGACATTTTCTTTGTGGGAATCAGCTGCATTCTGAGCGAGCATTGCATCTATAGCTTCTTGAATTATAGACAAATATAATAGCAAGTGTTTCCCTCGTCTTGGGTGGTATAGAATAGGCGGATTCAACATATATTTCTTAATCTTCGTAAAGGCTTGTTGGCACTTATCATAAAGCCAGTTGGCCATATGTATCCTCTGGTTAGCAAAAAGAGGATAGAAGTTGACCCAGTTTAAACCCTTAATCTCTTTTCCTGTTTTCATAGCACGCGTATCTAAAATGACTTTTGACTTAGCTGGGTCAACTTCTATCCTTTTTTTGCTAACCATATATCCCAGAAATACATTAAAAGATGCACCAATGAAAAAAAGACACTAGACCATCAAACTAGGATCGAATTCGGTGACTAGATTTTTGGTTTTAAATAACTCTAACTTGGTTTTTAACTTAATTATAACTTATGAAAAAGATGCATTTTTCATGAACAATTAAAGGATGATATTTATAATGAATGAATTGCATAAATAAAATAATTAAATAAACAAAAAATAAAGAAATAAAACAAAACAATAAATAAAGCAACAAATTAAAGTATTACTGTCACGATCCAACTTGGGAGCCGCGACGGTCCTAGAGTACGGGTGTTGCCTAAGCTACCAGTACCACGAAGAACCCAATTATCTATATGACATGGCAAACAATACATTTAATTAATTCAAATAGCTTAACAATGCTATTGAAAATTGGGCAGCATCTCCTCTATATAAGGATTATGCCTAGCTGTAAAACATACATATAAGCACTTCCAATATCTCAATTAGCAATACTCATATCTTTATCAACAATGATCCCTCTGGATCTCCAATAACAATTCAATACATATATCTGAATATATCAACTATATATATATACCCATATCATAATACATATACAATACTATAAGAAACATAAACACACATATAAACATGTCACTCCTTATATTTTAGTACCATGGAACCTCTATACTGTACAAATATTTACATATACTTTTGAGACTGGAATATTATATGTCATAAATTCAAAATTTCACAGCGAGGATAGGAGGTGCCTATGGAATACAAGCCTCACTGCAGACCTGAAAATAATAACCACTAAAGAGGGTGAGTATAAAAATACCCATTTGAATCTATATATATATAAATGCAGTAAATGAACATTATTCCATGGTTGCCCATATATGTCATGTATAATCAATATAAGATAACAAGTGAAGAATATGACAAGTCTTTGTATTAATATTCATATAAGTATCCATGTAATTATCCAAATGAGTATTCATATAAATATCCAGTGTACGAGTCAATGCACATATGATATAACAGGATTGGGCCAAGTGAAAAGTACAATCGCACTATTTATAATTTAATACTCCAGCACTATCATAAAGTGCACAAATCACCTTACATAAGGGGGATCAGCCCTTATGACTATAGAATATAACTCCTCTCTCTAGCAAGGGTCAAATAAATATAAGTGTGTGTGTGTGTGTGTGTGTATATATATATATATATATATATATATATATATATATATATATATATATATATATATATATGAAGAATAAAAGAACAAATTTGGGTCATGCCAAAAAAATGCCCGGCGGGCCCAGTTACGCTGCTGCAACTGACACTCGCCGTTACGGATCCGTTTTGGGATTTTTGAGTAGTTTCTAGTTAACTATGTTACCAAAGGATTTAGGTGGACCATGAGGTACCGTTTTAAAGTTTAGGTCAAGAATAGAAGATTGGGCCAAGTGGTGGCCCAATTGGCTTTCTGGATTTCTTTTTATAGACAGACACAGTTTAGGTCATTTTAGGTCGTTTCGGTGGGCTTATTTACGGGCCAATATGTACTATTTGTGTTTTTGAGTATTAAACTCTATTTTATTAGTTCAAATGAAATATTATAGCATATATGATGCAAATCATGCATGATTATACATATAGACTCATCTTTATCACAATTTATCCTTTATTCCCCCAATCCACTGTTCTACTCGGCCCGCCGTTCAACAATCTGAGCTAAAGTACTTGACTGTTCATCTATTTTCATATATAATACTCCAGTAAGACTTTAAAATATCACAAAACATGTTATTCACATAAATAGACATCAAGCATATACTGTATGTATTATAAATCTTACTTTCCACGATTAACCCTATTTCCAATCCTTTATGCCATAAACACATTCTATTACCATATTTCACTCATATTTCATATGTTCATCAATATTTTACTAAGTTAAGAACTCATATGCATTTGGTTCCACTTTTCATATCAAACATACACCATATTCAAGTTTAGCTTCTAAGTACTTAAATCAAACATCTTTTATAAATCGAAACCTATACATTTTCATTACTTATACCATTTAACCATATTCAAACTTTACCTTTCAAATTGCATCAACCTAACACATTAAACTAACAAACTCAATATTGTTTAACTTGAATGGAATTCATTCCATTCATTCATTTTTCAACACCAATTCATCAAATAACATACATATGCATCAAATGTATAACTTTTAACCATTTAAACCTATTAAACACCAAAGCACTAAACCATCATTCATCATCATCACATTCGGCCAAAATGGGATTCCATTCAAATGGAATTCTTTCCATCAATTAACCACTAATTCAATAGATATGCATCAAATATACATCATTTCATCATTTAAACTTATAAAACATCAAAGTATAAAACCATTGTTCAAGCTTATATGGTTCGGCCTAGATGAACTTCCGTCCAAATAAATTTGTTTCAATCAAATGATCACCAATTCATGTTAAATACATCGAATACATATCATTTGAACAAAAAGATTCATCAAAACAACACTTTGATTCATATTTCTTCCTATTAGGGTTTGGTTTCCAACTTTTGATTTTTCTTCCATCCAAAACATATTTTTGTTACTAATTAACATCAAATAACATCTTAGAAACTTAATTAAATGAAAATAATCACAAAATCACTTACTTTTCCAATAGTTCTTCAAAATCTTCAAAGCTTTGATTTGTTACTTTTTCTTGTTTTTCCTTTGAATCTATGGATATATTTGTGTTTAGAATGACGGAATTAACAAGTTTTCATCAAGAAATGAAAGAAAACATCAAGGTATGGTAATCATCAATGGTGGCCGAAACTTGAATGGAGAAGAAAGAGAAAGTTGGCTGGTGATTTTGGCTAAAGATGAAGAAGAGGTGTGAAAAATCTAACTAAATATCAATGGTATAATCCTATATTTTGAACTTATGGTAGAAATGGTGAAACCTAGCTATCCAACCATCCATTTCTTCATCTTTTCATCAAATGGTTTGATTTAGATAAGCCTACAATGATACCATAGGCTTGCATACACTATATAAGTCCATAATGCATAGGAAAAGACTAAACTACCCCTAATTCAATTGAAATCCCAAATCGAGCAGTTTTGCCCGAGATTATTTTTTACCGGGTTTAATTTTTCAACAATTATTCAATTAAACATAACATCATCATTTTCATGTCCTAATATTCTTTTCTACCTTCAAATATAGTGTTAATTTTCATAAAACTCGAAGGGGGTGTGAAATGACCATTTTGCCCCCAGTTCACCAAAAACTCAAATTTACCCGATTTCTTCCTAACAGCTTTTAAATCTCTTTAACTCATATAATACATCATAAAACGTGCACATATGTTCAATTTAAGCATAAACATACAATAATACACAACTTTCAATTCAAGAAAAATTTCCTATTAGTTGTCCATTTATGATTCAGGTTAGGTTTAAGCTGAGGTGTTATATTCTACCCCCCTACAAATAAATTCGTCCCTGAATTTACTTTAAGGCTATATGGTGGAATAAAATCTGACACATCAAATAGGTAGGGGTATTTGAGTTTCATCTCAGCCTCACTCTCCCAGGTATATTCCTCTATACTTCTGCTACGCCACAATACTTTAACCATATGAATGCTCTTATTCCGAAATTGTCTGATATGATAATCCACAATATGTACTGAAACTTTCTCATAAGATAATGCCTCATCAATTTCAATTTATTAAGGTTGAAGTACATGGGATGGATCTAGAACATACTTCCGTAGCATAGATATGTGGAACACTGGATGTATATGCCCCATATTCGGTGGAAGAGCTAGTCTATATGAAACATTGCCAATCTATTCCAAAATCTCAAAAGGTCCAATATACCTAGGTGACAACTTGCATTTCTTTCCAAATCTCATCACTCCTTTCATAGGAGAGATTTTCAAAAACATATGGTCACCCAATGCAAACTGCACCTCTTTTCTCTTTGGATTTGCATAGCTTTTCTTCATGTTGAAGGCAATCTTTATTCTCTCTTGTATAATAAGGACTTTTTCCATTGTTTCTCTGATTAGATCTAGCCCTTTTAATTGCTTCTCACCCAGTTCCACCTAGCATACAGGTGACCTGCATTTCCTGCCATAAAGAGCCTCATATAGTGCCATTCCAATGGTTGAATGGTAGCTATTGTTGTAGGCAAACTCTATCAGTGGTAGGAAGCGATCCCAATTGCCTTTTAAATCCAATACACACAGTCTCAACATATCCTCCAGTGTCTATATAGTTCTCTCTGACTGTCCATCTATCTGAGGATGGAATGCTGTGCTGAAGTGCATTGTAGTACCCTATGCCTCCTAGAATTTTTGCCAAAACTTGGAGGTGAATTGAGTACCTCTATCAGATATGATCACTGATGGAACCCCATGCAATCGTACAATTTTATTCACATAGAGTTGGGCATATTGTGCAGCTGTGTAAGTTATTTTTACTTCTAAGAAGTGAGCTGACTTAGTCAATCTGTCCATAATCACCCATACTGAGTCATACCCTTTCTGTGTTTTTGGCAAACCCACCACAAATTCCATAGTTACTTGGTCCCATTTCCACTTTGGTAGTTGAATCTCTTGAAGCAAACCTGAGGGTTTCTGATGTTCAAATTTCACCTACTGATAGGTTAAGCACTTTGAAACAAACTTTGCTACATCACCTTTCATGTTTGGCCACCAGTAAAGTTCTTTCAGGTCATGGTACATCTTTGTTGCTCCTGGATGCAATGTATAAGGAGAATAATGAATTTTCTTCATAATCTGCTCTTTGTACCTTTTAACATTAGGAACACACAATCGCCCCTTACATTTTAACACATCTCCCTCAATAGTATAGCCAGGAGCTTTACCATTTTGAACCAAGTCTCTGATCTTGATACACTGTGGATTTTCATTCTGGGAGCTCTTTATCGCATCAATCAACAGTGATTTCACCTGGAACTGGGCTATCAATACAATTTCATGATCCTGTGTTTCCAAGTCCAAGGTTAAACCCTTAGCCATCAACTCCCTCAATTCTTGCACCAAAAGTCTTTCTGTAGCAGTCACATGTGATAAGCTTCCCATAGACTTTCTACTCAAAGCATTTGCTACCACATTTGCTTTTCCTGGATGATATAGAATCTGGCAGTCATAGTCTTTCAGTAATTCGACCCATCTCTTTTGCCTCAAATTCAGGTCTTTTTGCTGCAGGATGTACTGTAAACTCTTATGATCGGTGTAAATTTAACATCTCACCCCATACAGATAATGCCTCCATATTTTAAAGAAAAGATCACTGCTGCCATTTCCAAATCATGGGTGGGGTAGTTCACCTCATGTTTCTTCAATTGGCGGGAAGCATAAGCAATCACTTTTCTGTCATGCATCAAAACACACAAACCAATCCTCGAAGCATCACAATATATAGCAAAACTGCCTGCCTCGGTAGGAAGAGTCAATACTGGTACAGTGGTCAAATAGGTCTTAAGAGTTTGGAAGCTCTATTCACATTCATCACTCCACTGAAACTTCACCTGTTTTCGGGTCAACTTTGTCATTGGTGCAGCAATTCTGGAAAAGTCTTTAACAAATCTGCGGTAATACCTTGCCATACCAAGAAAACTCCTGATCTCAGTAACAGTAGTGGGACGTGGCCAATTTGCAACTGCTTTAACTTTTTGTGGATCCACCTTTATCCCATTTCTGCTAACAACATGTCCTAAAAATATCACCTTTGTCAACCATAATTCACATTTAGAAAATTTTTCATTCAGCTGATTATCCTGTAATAACTGCGATATGATTCTGAGATGTTCTTTATGTTCCTCTCTGCTCCTGGAATACTCCAAAATATCATCAATGAAGACAATGATGAATTTATCCAGAAATGGTCTGAATACCCTATTCATCATATCCATGAATGCTGCTGGAGCATTTGCAATCCGAATGGTAGCACTAAAAACTCATAGTGCCCATACCGTGTTGAAAGCAATCTTTGCAATATGTTCACCTTTTATCTTTAACTGATGGTACCCTGATCTCAAATCTATCTTGAGAAGAAACAAGTTCCCTGTAATTGATCAAACAAGTCATCAATCTTAGGCAAAGGATACTTATTTTTCACTGTCACATTGTTCAATTGCCTGTAATCAATACACATCCTCAATGACCCATCCTTTTTCTTTACAAATAGCACTGGTGCTCCCCAGGATGAACTACTGGACCGGATGAAACTTTTGTCACACAGTTCCTGTAATTGCTTTTTTAACTCTTTCAGCTCTGGTGGTGCCATCCGATATGGTGGAATATATATGGGATCAATATCAGGGTATACCTCAATCTCAAACTCAATCTCCCTCTCTGGTGGCAGTCCTGGAAGATCATCTGAGAATACATCTGAAAATTCCTTCACCACTGGAATCTGCTCCAACTCTTTAGATACCCCTGTAGTGTCAACCACTGTTGCCAAATAAGCAATACGTCCCTTTCTCATCAATCTCTCTGCTTGTACTGCAGACACTAACCCAGATATGTGACTGTTAGTCTCCCCCTAAAAATGAATTTTCCTGCCCATCGGGTTGAAATTTTATCCTTTTCAATGCACAATCAATTATAGCTTCATGATCAGCTAACCAATCCATACCCAGAATAACATCAAATTCCAATACAGGTAACTCAATCAGTTCAGCAAGTAAGGATCTATAACAGATTCTCATGTCACAAATATCATACTTATACTCTACAATAACCTTAGCTCCCATTGGTGTGGCTATTTCTAAGGACACATATAAAGGTTTTCTACCTAATCCCAATTTCATAGCAAAAACTGGTGACACAAAGGAATGGGTTGCACCCGAATCAAATAACATATAAGCCACTATATCATGTATAGAAATCATACCTACTACAGTCTCATGTGATTTCTGGGCTTGCTGCTGGGTCACTGCAAAGACTCATTCCTGGCCTCTACCAGCTACTGATTGTCCCACTATTGGACTCTGTCCTGCTGGTCTGCCTCTACCTATACTCCCCCTACCCATCGGCACTGATGGCTAGGAAGATCCTGCATTCGTAGGCTGTGAAGCTCTGAACATAGGGCAATCTCTGTAAAAGTGCCCAAACTGTCCACATCTAAGGCATGCTTCCGTCATGAAACGACATGCCCCTGAATGTCTCTTCCCACACAAGGTACATGTGGGCACTGACGATGTCATCTGAACTGGTCTAACAGGGCCTCAAAAATAGCTAGAAACAGGAGGCCTCATACTAGCACCTCTACCCAAATCCTGCCTCTAACTAGGAGGTGGCAATGACTGTACTAGCCTGAGAGGAGGTCTGGGAGTAAAAGTCTGGGATGTCCCCTCCCCTGGTCTCCGGTACTCTCCTCCTCTTCCCTTTTTCTTTTGTTCCGTATCAGACCTTTCTTCTTTGTATTTGGCCTCCATCTGGGCAGCTTTGTCAATTGCTCGACTCAAGGAAGTGAATTCCATGACCAATATAATGTTATGCAGGGTTGCATGCAATCCCTCCTGAACCGTCTAATCAGATCATTTTCAGTAGGAGCAATCTTCCTGGAATACTTGCTCAAACGTCTGAACTCTCTAGCATATTCCAATATAGATAAGTTCCCCTGTCTTAGTTGTTCAAATTTCACAATGTTGCTCTCCCTTAAACCCTTAGTTAAGAACTCATCCATCATTCTCTATTTAAATTCTGCCCATGTCATAGGAGTATCACTGTGAATGTTCTCATAAATATGTTCCACAAACCAGGTAGTAGAATCTACCTCCAGCAACAATCCCGCTAGCTCAATAGTTCTAGCATCAGAACAAGGCAAAGTACGAACCATCTTGTCAACTCTGTCAATGAATTCACTGGGGTCAGTACCATACTCCCCTGAAAAAGTAGGCAGTCTCAATCTCATGAACTCTCCAACAAATACACCACCCTCAGGAATAACCCTCCGTACTCTATCCCCCTGTACTACTACTGGTTCTCTCTGGGGTACTGGTGGTATCACAGGCTATACCACTGGTTGCACTAGAGGTGGAGGTGGCTGATGTACCACTGCAGGCTGTGCTGCAATATGAGTCCGGATGGTCTGTAATATTTCCTGTCTCCAGGGTGCCTTAACCATCAAATCAGACTCAGTTCGTCTCCGTGACCTGAATGGCTTAGACTGAGTTCTTCACATAGCAGATGTATTTGAAGCAACCTTTGCTTCCTCACTAGATCCATGATATTCATCCCCCTCAATAGGCCTAGCTTGTCTAGTTCGCCTCTTTGACATCTTAACACACTGTACAAATCAACATGTGAAAGAATATTTAGACCATAGGTATGCAGAATTTCAAACAATGAAGAAGACTTGTCTTTTTAATGATATATGAGAACCCTAGATTCCATGATACTTCTATTACTATTAATATTCAAACATTATAGGTTATATAAACCTTTAGCTCTGATTCCACCTTTGCCACGACCCAACCTGGGAGCCGCGACAGTCCTAAGGTACGGGTGTTGGCTAAGCTACCAGTACCACGAAAAGCCCAATTATCTATATGACATGGCAAACAATACATTTAATCAATTCAAATAGCTTAACAATGCTATTGAAAATTGGGCAGCATCTCCTCTATATAAGGATTATGCCCAGCTGTAAAACATACATATAAGCACTTCCAATATCTCAATCAACAATACTCATATCTTTATCAACAATGATCCCTCTGGATTTCCAATAACAATTCAATACATATATCTAAATATATCAACTATATATATATATACCCATATCATAATACATATACAATACTATAAGAAACATAAACACACATATAAACATGTCACTCCTTATATTACAGTACCATGGAACCTCTATACTGTACAAATATTTACATATACTTTTGAGACTGGAATATTACATGTCACAAGTTCAAAATTCCACAGCGAGGATAGGATGTGCCTATGGAATACGAGCCTCACTGCAGACCTAAAAATGATAACCACTAAAGGGGGTAAGTATAAAAATATAGTAAATGATCATTATTCCATAGTTGCCCATATATGCCTGTAGAATCAATATAAGATAATAAGTGAAGAATATGACAAGTATCTGTATTAATATTTATATAAGTATCCATGTAATTATCCATATGAGTATTCATATAAATATCTAGCGTACGAGTCAACGCACATATATAACAGGATTGGGCCAAGTGAAAAGTGCAATCGCACTATTTGTAATTTAATACTCCAGTACTATCATAAAGTGCACAAACCACCTTACATAAGGGGGATCAACCCTTATGACTAGAGAATATAACTCCCCTCTCTAGCAAGGGTCAAATAAAATACAAGTGTGCATACAGTCGATGGAATTACCCACTACACCATCGAGGTAGCCCTGTTATAGTACCATATGGGTGTGTCTCCATATAATAATAAATATAGCATAATTATATCCCATATAGCTGTAGAACAACCATATATATATATATATATATATATA
>CANXYC010311680.1:0-14376 GCA_948193065.1 Aleurites moluccanus | reverse complement strand
TTTTTTTTTTTTTTTTTTTTTTTTTATGATAGTCGCAATTATCATATTGCAGTTTTGTCATTTAGTCAACAGTCAGGTTTATTATGGGTTTCGAAAACCTTATATTTTTTTATTCTCTAATATTAGTCACGTGCCATCAAGTTCGGTTCGTGACAACCCATTAAAGGCAACAAATGCTGGCTAAATTGAGAGGAAAAAAAAAAAGAAATAAAACTGGTTGAATTTGGTTTTTGATTGCAGGTGGTAGCATTATTGAGATTAAAGAGTACTGTGTGAAGTCTTTTATAAAAATGTTGAATATAAGAAGATGTGGAGGTGGAGTGTATTTTGCATGATCAAAAGGTAATGGGTATTGTATTTTCTCGGCGGAGTCGACCTCGAGGTTGATCTCACTAAGCTCGACAATCAGAAAAGGAGATGAGAGGGGAAGAAATTAGAAATCAGAACGAGAAATTAAAGAAGATTTCATGGATAGATTGATAAAAGTAAAGAATTTTGAGAGTATATTTCTGAGTTGTGTTGTGTGTAAATTTGAGGAGTGGTGGAAGAAATGGAAGGAAACAAAACACAAGTATGAAATAATAAATGGAAATGGAAGGAAACAAAACACAAGTATGAAATAATAAATGGCCATTTTACAGTGTCCAAAACATTATATCTTTTAGACAATAAAAATAATTTACTTTTTATTTTTATTTTTTTCATTTTTTACAACACTACTTATAATCCCGGTCAATCCTTTGATATCTCTTGACGTGCTTTTAACATGCATGAATGCCACTCCCATTTATTTTTATTAAAAAAAAATAATTTATTGAAACATAAAAATTTAAGGTCTTAATCAATCATAAATAAAATAATTAATTACAATTTCCCCCTGTAAAATGATCCAATACACTAAATCCCCCTGATCTTTTAAAAATATATTAATTTCCCTCTGACGAATGTCATAATATACTATTAGACCATTCCGTCTAATTTTGCTGTTAATCAACTGTTAGTCAACCTTACAAAGGTAGTAAAAAGATAGAAATGTTATTACCCTTTAATTTTAATTAATTACATTATATTTTTATTTTAATTTTTTTTTAGGATTAAAAAATATATTTTCATACTTTTGAGAAATTTAAAAATAAAAATATTTTTTAAAAATATTTTTATTTTATTTTTTAAAAAATAACAAATAAAAAATAAAAATATTTTTTAAAAAATATTTTTTACTTTTTATTTTTAAATTTATTAAAAATATGAAAATAAATTTTTGATTTATATTAAAAAATTTAAGAAGAAATGATTTAATTTCTTCTTAAATTATTTTTTAAAATAAAAAATAACAAATAAAAAGTAAAAAATATTTTTATTTTAAAATTTATCAAAAATATGAAAATAAATTTTTTAACCTTAAAAAAAAATTAAATCAAAAATAGAATGTAATTAATTAAAAATAAATGATAAGGACATTTTTATTCTTTTACTATTTTTGTAGCGTTAATTAAGGATTAACTAATAATAAAATTAGACGAAATAGTCTAGTAATATATTATGACATTTATCAGGGGATTAATATATTTTTAAAAAATTAAAGAGACTTAATATATTGAATCATTGTATAAGGAGAAATTATAATTAATCTTAAATAAAATAATAGGGACTTAATACAAGTGTTTTGCTAAAAATAAAAGGCAACTTATTTTTACGATGACTAAAAGTCATCTTTATTTTTTAAGATTATTAAAAATTATCTTTATATCGAGTTTTTAAATACATAATTAATGTTAGACTTATATGACACGTGGAATCAATAGGTAAGATCAATTCCCACATTCTTTAATTATTGCAGTTTTTATTAAAATTTAATATTCATTAGCCAACTTTATGTCAATCATATATATTTTAATTTATTTTTTTCGCATTTTTCAAAGGGTAAATGAATTTGAATTCTTTTAGTTGATAATATAATAATATTATTATTATTTAAAAAAAATAATTAATTATAATTTTTCTCCATAAAATAATTTAATATATTAAATCTTTTTCACCTTTTAAAAATATATTAATTTCTTTAAACAAATATCATAATATATTATTAAACTCTTCCGTCCAATTTTATTATTAATCAACTTTACAAAGATAGTAAAAAGATATAAATGTTTTTATTCTTTATTTTTAATTAATTATATTTTATTTTTGCTTTTAATTTTTTTTTTAAGATTAAAAAATTTATTTTCATATTTTTGATAAATTTTAAAATAAAAAATAAACAAAAATATTTTTTAAAAAATATTTTTTATTTTTTATTTTTTATTTTACAAAATAATTTAAGAATAAATTAAATTATTTCTTCTTCAATTTTTTAATACAAATAAAAAATTCATTTTCATATTTTTGATAAATTTAAAAATAAAAAGTAAAAAATATTTTTTAAAAAATATCTTTATTTTTTATTTGTTATTTTTTTAAAAATAAAATAAAAATATTTTTATTTTCAAATTTGTCAAAAGTATGAAAATATATTTTTTAATCCTAAAAAAAAAATTAAAGTAAAAATATAATGTAATTAATTAAAATTAAAGGGTAAGGATATTTTTATTTTTTTACTGCCCTTATAAGGTTAACTAATAGTTGACTAACGATAAAATTGGACGAAAATGTCTAATAGTATATTATAACATTTGTTAGGGAAGAGTTAGTATATTTTTAAAATATCAAAGGAAATATAGTATATTAACTCATTCTATAAAGGAAAAATTATAATTAACCCTTTAAAAAATAAAATTATATCAAATGTTATATTTTTCACATACTATATACTAAATTATATTATTAGTATTTTACATTTTATGTATTTATCTTCAATACATGTTTGTATTTCTTGATATTCTTATATTTATATATCGATTTTAGTTGATTAAGATTTTACAGTATGAATTATTATTAAGTATGAAATTAATAAATTAATTCAAAGCTATAATTTAAAAACGTTCATCTTTAATTAAATTTGGATTGTAATCCGGAAATATTGACTTTTAATTTGATAATTTTATATTAAATTTTTATTATTAGATATTAAACCATTGCATTTAAACTAATTGGGAAAGTTAAATCCCCTATAATCCATTCTCATATTTTCTTAAATCTATTACATGTTGATTTGTCATTTTTGATTTAATGTATTTTAATTTTCATGTTCTTTAATTTTATTTCAAACAAAATACAAACCCTTATTAGAATATTTAAATATTTATCTTTTTATATTTTAATTATTTAAATCATGAAATCATTAATTATAATTTTACACCGATTAAGTTTTTTTAATAAAGAAGAATTTTAAATATTTTTATCATTTGTTTTACATCTATCTCATACACATATTAATATATACGTAATTTAACATATTTAAGAGGAGTAATATATTGAAATATAAAAATTTAAGAGCTTATTCAATAAAAATAAAATAATAGTAGTGGCTTAATAAAATGTGTTTTGCTAAAAATAAAAGGCAACTTATTTTAAGATAATTAAAAATTATCTTCATTTTTAAGATAATTAAAAGTTATCTTTATATATTTTTTATATAATTAATATTAGACTTACATAAAAAACGTGGACCAATCAACTGCTAGAGCTTCATTGGTAGTTATGACCCCACATCCCATACAATCTCTTCAATCATTCCAGTTTCTTTTTTAACTTTTAGTCATTATTAAAATTTATTAGACAACTTTATGTCAATCAGACATATTTTACTTTATTTTTTCACATCTTTTAAAGGTTAAATGAATTTGAATTGTTTTTGTCCATAATATAATAATAATTATTATTATTATTTTAAAAGATAAAATTATATCAAATGTTATATTTTTCACATACTATATACTAAATTATATTATTAATATTTCACATACTATATACTTATTTTCATGATCTATTTACAATTTTTTTATATTATTGTACTCTATTCTTCTTATCGTGATTGAAAATTTTATAAATAAAAATGGTGGTTTAAAAAAAATTATATTATTATTTTATGTTTTATTCTATATTTTTTTTTTCTGTCTCGTCAATGAACAATGTGATTAAGATGTTTAATTGTTTAACCACTATGGAAATTATTAAGTATGCAGATCTAATCATGCAATAGTTAATTGACCATTCATGTGAAATTTGCTAAAGGCAATCATTCCTTATATAACTTTCTTTTTATAGTTTCATATAAAAAAAAGGATTAACAGGTTTTAAATTAATAATATCGAAATTGTTATAATTGATCCAAAGAACTGTCAAACAAGAAAATTAAAAACATCTGTTAAACAATAAAATTGTTAATGTTTTTTGCTTGTTTTAATTAATTTAGAATAAATTATTATTTAATTTTTAAAATTTAGTGTAATTAATATTTTTATTTTTTTATTTTAAAAATTTAATTAATTAATTTTTAATATTTAATTCCGTTAAATTTATTAATTTTTCATTATTTTTACTATTAAATATATATAAAAAAACATAAATATTCTTTCCTTTTTTTTTTTCTTTTTTCACCGTTGCTTTCTCCTACCCCTTTAATCTCACCCAAAAATTAAACCCACAATTGAAAAATCTAAACCATCACCATGAATATATATGTCATAAGTTTCCTTTAATTTTAGCCTTAGAAAATGACCAAATTCAAAATCAAATGAGGAAAATTTTACAAAATTAAAATTTTTCAATTTTGTTGTTTGCTTGAAATATAACACACACTCTCTTCCAAGAAGCCAGCATCGCCACATAATTCTTTTGCTATAGTCTTCCTATTGATTTTATCTCACAGAACTATATTAATTCAAGTAAATGAGAGAGTACGCACGCAGGATGAGCACCAATCAACCCCACAGCCATCATAGTATAGTTGTGAGCAGCAGTTATGCCTCTTGGATCATCCTCAAACACTACACATTTGGATGGTTTCCGATCTAGCTGCAATGAATTTATACAAGTTCAAAACAACTCAATTGAACAGAATGAACTACGATATTAAGCTTATTTAACTTATTCTACATAATAGGCATGCATTCATCTATACAAAAATTTAAGTATTGTAATATATTATAATATAATAAAAAATTATTTTTTTTTATTTTCAATTATTTATTTTTTATTTTTTTAATAGAAAAGTTAACGGAATTAATATATTAACGGAATCAATTATTATGAACTAATTAATTAATTTTTTAAAATAGAAGAATATAAGTATTAATTACACTAAATTTTAAAAAATAAATAGTAATTTGTTCATTAATTTATTATTAAAGCACGAAGAACTTGAGATTTTTTTAAACAGTTTCATACTCCACTTTCTTACATATACTAACCTGTGAGGATATCAATCAACAAGTGTACATGTGAGTGTTTTGTTTCATGGCATTGAAATGTATATATATTGATAAAATTCTTTTAATACAACTGTTAATTTTTTAATTTTTAATAGTTGTATTAAATATTTTTTGTTAATAATAATTATAAGTTAATTGTTAAATAGTCACATAACTGTTATTTATAAAAGTTATAATTTGAAATTTTTTAAAAAGTTCATACTTATTTAAATAAAAAAATTAAATTATTTTTTTAAAAATAATATTTAAATAAAAATAAAAATATTTATTTTTAATAGTCATTAAATATATTAACAACTAATAACTAATAATAACTTTACTAAACACTTACAACAATCAATTATTAAGTCATAACAACTAGTTATCAGCTATCAATCACCAGCTAACAGCTGCTACAAATAGTTAAATCAAATTAAGCTATATATATATATATTGGTTCATGCAAAATATATTTATATAGTCGGTTTTGTATTAATTATTATCATGTTATAAGTATAAATTGACACAATATGAATACAATTTTCGATTTATTAAGAATGTAAAAAGACATATATAATTCAATTTGGAAAAGTAAAAAAAAAAAAAGAACAATTTATTTTGGAATTAGTAAATTAAAATTTTGAATGCCAACTATACAAATAGTCAATAAGCCATTGTAAATAAAATAATCCATCAAAATCAAGAACATTCAATTGTTATTCAAAAAGTTTCCCATAATAGATTGAAGAAAAGCTCTCTATGGAGAGCAATGAAAGGCGAGAAATCTCGATATAAGAGAGGGACTTGGTGGAAAAGAGTACGAAAAAAGTGAAGACGAGAGAGTTATTGGCAGATGGTAGTGAATGTTGGCGGTCTGTGGAATTGGGGATGGAAATTGCAAAAGTAGATAGAGGAGTTCATAAGAGCTCTTACAGGGACAAACTGATAGGTATACAAGGGAAGGGGTGAGTTTCAAAATGGAGCTTCAGATAATGACAATGAATTAGAGTATTCAATGGAGGAATCAGAGAGCGAAGGAGAAAAGGATGATTCCGAGTGCCTTACCATTAGGGTGTCAAAAGAGGAAAAAGAAAGATTAAGAAAACCCTGGTACAAAGTTTTAATCATTAAATTGATGGAGAAATGAGTGGGTTTTAAGCTCTTGGAAAGGCGAATTCATGAGTTGTAGGGAGTGAAATTGCCTATAGTGATCACCGATTTGGGAAATGAGTTCTATGTTGTGAATTTCACTAGTGAGGATGACTATGATACTGCCCTTTTTGGAGGGCCATCAAATCATTACTTAGCGGTAAGACAATAGTGTCCCAATTCCGATCCTGATAGAACAACAATTGATAAAATTATTGTGTGGATTAGATTGCCTAATCTACCAATTGAATATTATGATAAGCTATTTTTTATAAGATTGGGGAACAATATAAGGAGAACCATTAAAGTGGATGAAAATTCAACGGAAGCTACATGGGGAAAGTTCGTAAGGGTCTGTATAGATCAAAGCCTCTAATATCCAAATATTGACTTAAAAGTAAGGCGAGAAGGATTGAATACGAAGCTATACACTTAGTGTGTTTTGAATGTGGGTTCTATGGACACATAGTGGAGAATTGCCCAAAGAATAAAGTAAAGGAGGAGGAAGGCAATATGGATACTGAGAAGGTGAGTTTGGAGGGGGGAACATCCAGAATTGGAAGTGGAAGGCATACCTAAAGTTGTTAGTTTTAAATTAGATTTGCCACTTAAGACAAGTGTCTTGCTTATCTTTTGAATGAGAATTAAAGCTTACACAATTCTTTTCATTTTGCAACGGAGAATTTGATATGTTTATCATACTTTAATATTTTTTAGGAAATAGAAATGAAGAAAAGATGTTTTACCTTAGAAAGAAAAAAGAAGAAGCAAGAATCAAGATGCTTACCTTAGTTCTTTTAAAGTTAGAGAAGGGGGATAGAGCGTCTTATAGGATCAAAGTTTCAATATTCCAAAAACAAAGGGAAATAAAAATGTTCTAAGTCTTTAAGCCAAATTGGATCAAAGAGAACTAATTTAGTCACTAGAGCAAAGGAATAAAAATGTTCACGTCTTCTACCACACTAAATCAAAAAAATGCTAGAATGGTCGATTTGAAGTCAATGAGATTTGAACTTTTTTTTATTTAAAAATATGGCAAAGGGAGAGAAGAAACAAAATGTGCTAGAGAAAATTTAATCTAGCTATGCACAATGTTTTTAGAATCGGACCAGTCAAAGAATCGGTGAAAATAAAGAGTCAGAAATTCAACCGGTTAAACTGAAATAAAATCGAAAAATAATTAAATTTAATATTATAGAATAAAAAAAGCATATATTAATCTATTTTTTCTATTATACAATAGAAAAATAAACCAATTAAATTTAAAATAATAATATAATAATAACTAGTTATTATAAAAATGAAAATTATCATCATTAATTTTATGTAAAATTATAAAAAATATTTTTTTATATCATATACAATTATATGAAAAAAATTCAACTCATGTATCATACCAGTTGTTTTTTAATTTTTTTAATATTTAGATAGTTTTATTATTAAAAAAATTAATAAGAGTTAAATCATAATTAAATTAAATATGTAATAAATATAAGATATATTATAATTATATTACATATTAAAAATATGATAAATAAAATATATTTATATAAAATAAATAAATTAATATACATTAGTTAACAACTATATTAAATAATAATTAAAATAAAATTTCAAATCACAAAAATATATATACATTTATATTTTAAGGATACATTAAATTTAATGGGTTTAATTATTTTAAAAAAATTAATAGTATAATTTATTTATTAATTAAATTATCTAATAATTAATAATTATACAAATTAAGTTTGAGAAAATATTAACAAAACTTGTCCTTAGTATAGTGAAAAAAAATATATTAGAAGACCTTCAAAAGATTTTGGGTTTGAATCTCCTTGAGCACAAAGACTTATTAAAAAAATTTCAAAAACAAAACAACACTGTTTTGGTTAAAAACGGTATCGTTTTAATAAAAATTTAAAAAGAAATAAAAAAGTTAATTCGTCCAAATCGAAAAATCAATCTGATTTGATCGATATATTAGTTAATCATTCGATTCATCAATTTTTGATCTGATTCTTTCAAACGGGTAAAAGGGATTGACTGCCTGACTTTGATTCGGTTCCTAATTTTTTTAATTTAACGGATCAGTTTGGTCTGATTTTGACAATTATAACTATGTAGAGGTAGTTTCAATGGAGGAATGGATGATCTATTTATAGGAAAGGAGAGGAGGAAGAATTAAAAACTTTTAGTGTGAGATTGAGGAGTTTCTGGTGTAATTACAAAGGAAATACCAACTAAAGGAAAATCAAATTTGAAGTTAAAAGAACTTTTCTCATAATCAGAACACAAAAATCATCAGTAAAACCTATCATCCTATCCTCATAATATCATTCATAGACTTATTAATTTGTATACCTATATTCATCATAACTCAGATCAACTATACTCCTATACATTTCTCTTATATCACCATATATATTATATACATTCTTATATCACCTAACTCCAATGTCATTTTACTCAATTACAATTTTGAACATATCTTTTCTCATAATCAATATCTTTAACATTAAATATCAATAATAGAATCATAAATTCCATTTATCCAATCATCCATGAATCTTTTCCATAAACAATAAATTCAATACCCATAGTCTCCATATACTATACTCGTCTCATCTTAAACATGAATTCTTTCCTGTCAATATCATAATTCTTTGATCACCCAAAACCTTAAATAAATTCATGTTCATCTTAACTCATGATTTATGATCTATTCTCTTAATCTTTATAGAATTTCAAATCATTATACACACTATCCTTTCCTTTATCATTACTCATCAATTCATATACATATTTTTGTTTACTCATATTAAAATATAACAGAATTCATATACATATTATTGCTTACTCATATTAAAATATAATTTATTATGACTTTCCTAAATGTGCCAAAGTATCAAAATTGATACTATAATCATACTCTAACTGAATCTATCTTTTGCAATGATAGCATCATCCCTTCATGGGCAGTTTTATTATATGTAACAAAATAATATTAGTGTCTCTCTAGAGGGAGCACTCGTATCAGTCATTAACTATAATTCAATATCATTCAGTGATACAAAGACATAATTAGGTTGCCAAAAAATAATAACTATCAAAATCCATTAGAAAGCTTATGATCATTGCTCAATCAATCATTTATCTCATAACATTGTACTGACTAACACTCGAGTATTATATACCTCATTATTCTTCAATAATAATTTTCTTGCAATATTGATTTCAGCGAAAAATCCCCAAAACTATAACATAAATTTTCAAATGGTTGTGTTCTAGGTTATATTGTCAATCTATGGTTTATTATTTTGAAATGAAAAACTGTTTAGATTAGGATACTGGTGTTCGAGTCCGATTTTCCTAACACATTAATTTTTTCTTCTTGTTAAAATTTTTTCCAAGATCACAAAGTTTAAAAGGGTCAAACCACATAATAATTTTCTATACTTTCTTCTTTTTAAATAAAAAATATTAATATGCAAAAGATTAATAATACTAAATAAAATAAAATTACAACATTTTAGAAAACTATAAATTATTTAAATTTAAAATAAAAAATAAGTTATATTTACTTGCATAAAAGTAAAAGTAAATTAATTATGTTAAAAATTTCATAATATTTTATATATATACCCTAGTTAATACATACAAATAAAAAAATATTTTTTATTTTCTCATAATATTTTGTAAAGATAATTAAATACATAGTTGTTCCAATAATTATAAAAAATCAACTAATTTTTTTAAGAACCACAAATAAAATTATACATTTAAATTTTTTTTACTAAAATAAGTAAAATAAAATAAATATGAAAAAGAATAAGATATTAATTTAAAAGATATGTGAAACATTGAGACTTTGAATTTGATATATTATTTAATACTTTATTTTTAATTTTTAATTATTAATTTAATTTAAAATTTTATTATAAATTAATTTGATGAATATAATAAGTATTATAATTTAATTAATATAAGCTTATAAAAAATATTTTATATAAAAATTTATATATGAAAAAGAATATAATTAAAATTAACAAAAATATTTTTAAAAGTATAATAAGTAAGTAAAACATTAAGTTTAAGAATAATTTTATCAATTAAAAATTTATTTTATAATTTTTATTTTGACTCTAATAATTTTTGTCTAGAAGAAATTTAAAGTTTTTAAAAGTAATTCATAATATCAATACATCCCAATATTTTAGACCATATTTGAATTGAGAGATTTTGACGATAAATTTCAAAAAATTTATTATTTAATTAATAAAAAATTATCAAAATTTATATATTATAAAAAATTTATCATTCATCATAATTATTTATTATTGATGGTTTTAAAATCTTATATAAAAAATAAGATTTTAAAAAATTTATCATTTTAATAAATAAAATTTTTTATAAATTATTTTTTTATTATAAAAATATCTTTAAAATTTATAATTTTTATTTTTATTTCAAACAAATAAAATTTTAATAAATTTCATAAATTTTAAAATTATTCGAATCGAAACCTTAAAATTCTTTTGGGGGCAAACCAATATAACAGCCAAGAAGATAAATCAAATTGTTTTGTCCTTTTCATACTATAATTATTATTAGATTATTTAATTTCAATCCTTATCCTATCATCTATCAATCTGACAAGACATCAATAAATTTGATGATTAAATGGAAAGAACTAAAGAAGCGTTGGTATCATATTCAACAGACGCCATGATCGTACCCCTGGCCGGAATTAAAGGGTTTAGGGGTGGCCCTAGTTTTCTTAAAAATTTTAATATATATATATATATATATATTAAATTTTTAATTTACCCCTTAAATTTTTTTAATTTAATCTTTCAATTTATTATTATATTAATTTTAACCCTAAAATTTTTAATTTAATCATTCAATTTATTATTATATGAATTTTAACCCTAAAATCTTTAAAATATACATATATGTTTATATTTTTTTAATTAACTCTTTAATTTTTTTTCATTTGATCCTTCTATTTGTTATTATATTAACTTTGGCCTGTTAAAATTTTTTAATTTAATCATTCAATTTGTTATCATATTAATTTTGATTCTCTCTAATATAATTTTTTGATTTCACTCTAAAATATGAATCAAATAAAAATATCAAATAAAATATAAATATAAATATCATATATATCCTTAATTTTGGTGAAAAGAAACATGATGATGTTATATAAAGTTGATATTATATAAACCTTGTACATTATCAATAAATGTCATGATCAATAGCATAATATGAAATAAATGAAAATATCGAATAAAATATAAAAATAGTATATATCATTAATTTTAATATAAAAGAAGCATGCTATTATCATATAAACTTTTTATATACCCAATAAATCTCATAATTATACTACAATATGAAATCAATGAGAATATCGAGTAAAATATGAAAAATAGTATATATCTTTAATTTTCATGGAAAAAAGTGTGCTGCTATTATTTAAATCTTTTATATAATCAATAAATGCCATGACCATATCATAACATGAAATAAATGAGAGTGTAGAGTAAAATATGAAAATAGTGTATTTTTACTTGAATTTAAATTTTAGTTAAAGTATTATTAATTATTAAAAATTAAAAAATTACAAAATATTAGATAATTCATAAGATTAATTTCAATTTACTATTTTTCTTTTCAATTTACAAAATTATAAAAAAAATAGGAAAAGGATATATTTTTTTTTATAATCTCATAACCATATTAAAGGTTATTACACTAAAAAATGTGCTATTTTTCTTTTGTCCTCTCAAAAAATAAAATAAATTAGAAATATTATCTTCTTCTAATAAAGATTATCATATTTTTTTTATTAATTTAAAAATATAATAAATAAAATTATATTTTTATTTTATACCATTGATAATATAATAGATATACTTAATTTTATTCTTTCAAGACATTAAATATATCTTAAAAAATAGGAGTAAAGATGAAAAATAGAGTAAAAAATAGAAAGGGGACAATTTATTTTAGACATCTAAAAAAGAAAAAGGTGATAATTTTGCTGTTTAAAATAGAAGAAGTAACATTTCTTTAGTCTCCTTTGATAGAATTAATCTTTCAAGGCATGCAATTTTACACAATGCATAACTTAAACAATTACAGAAACTGATACTCATGCGTTCAAAGAGAACTTTTTTGCTTTTCAGGAGCATAATTCAGGTTAAGGGTCATTAATTAATTAAGCTTCATTTGCTTCAGAATTTGAATTTGAAGGATTAAATTTTGAAGTCCAGTACTTCTCTATTTCTTCTGCTGTTCTTCCTGGTATTCTTCCAGCAATTAATGACCATCTATAAATAACAATTATTAATTAAAAGCAAATTAGTTAATTAGCCAAATAAATTAAAAACAATAAACTAAATTAATTAATTAAATTAAAGGCAGAGAGAGAAAATTAATTAATTAATAACCAAACCTCTGTCCAACCAAGCCAAACATTCTTGCAATAAGACTCTCCTCATCCTCAGAGAAATCTGGCCTAGAATAATCTAGGGTTTGTATATCTAATCCATGCATGAAATTATTAATTAATAATCCAACTCTAATATATATATATATAAAATAATAATAAAATATATATAGGATGATTATGAGAAGTGTAAAAACCTTTGTGATCAGTATCTTGGTCCCCCATTTCCAAATAATATTCCTTTGAAATGATAAGAATACCTACAGATAAAGAAAAAGAAAGGCCTGGGGTGGAATTGAGGAAAGTGTAGGCTATTGTAACAGTATTTATTAAGGGGAATGAGAATGATTTTGGTTGTTGAGAAATATAAAGACTGGTAGTTCTTAACTTGGATCAGTGGTTGAGCTATAGCTGATGATTCCATATATAGAGAGTCAGTTCGCTTTTTGTGCTTCTTTATGATTTCTTTCTTTTATATTATTAATTTATAATATATATATTCCCATCGTCTCACTAATAACCTATACATCTAAAAAAAAAATAACTTTCTTTTTAAAGTTAAATTTATTATTATATTTTCAATATACCCATTAATATAATTATTATTAATAAATAGTAAGTTTTTTACCTTAGAAAGTGACGGAATAATTATATTTTTAAATTCATTAAAAAAAATTGATAAATAACGATGAAATTTACTGACGAAATAAATTTTATCAATATTTATTAATAGATTTATTGATAAAATTAATTTTATTGGTATTTGCTAACGGAATATCAATGAAATAAAAAAAATAAATTTATTGATAATTACCAATAAAATAAGGACCAAAATTTATAAATGAAAATATTTGGTTAGTAATATTAAGTGAAAAATTAGCGCTTTATTTTGCGACCTAATACCGACAAAAATATTTACTGACGAAATAATTTCATAGCTTATTTTTAAGCGGTAAAATTTTTAATAAAAATTAAAAAATTTCAAAAAAAAAAAGGAATTTACAGATAGAAATTCCGTTTTTTAAATTTTTAGCGATAAATTTTTTGGATAAAAATATAAAAATTGAAAAAACTGCCAAAATTAAAAGTTATTGACATATGTTTCGTTGGTAAATTTTTAGCTGTAAAATTTTCGAATAAAAATTTAAAATTTTCAAAACCGCAAAAATAAAAATTTTATGGATAAAAATTTTATATTTCGTCAATAAATTTTAAGTTAACAATATTAAATTTTTCATTTTCTCACAACTCACTAATTTTTCATTTTCTTTCTTCTTTGTAATATCTGCCATTTTTGAAGTGTCATTATCAATTTTATTTTGTTTGGAGAATTTTAAAATTTTAATGAGAAGTTTGAAAATCTCAGAAATTTTGCTTTGACTGCAGCTGAATTCAGTATTGGCCATTACTTGCTCT
>CANXYC010311649.1:0-12384 GCA_948193065.1 Aleurites moluccanus | reverse complement strand
TTAGTGGGATTTAAGCTTTCCAATCCAATACAACCTAGCTCATTAAGCTCACATAAGTCCTACACATACATCTTTAGGATTTAAATGTACCAATACCTAGATTCATTGTATCAAGATGAGCAAAAGTGCAACTAACTCCTTTCTCCTTCTATTTTATTTCAAATAAGTCCTATAAATTCCTAAATAAATCCCTCCCATTAATTTCCTTTTGCAATCAAGTCCTATTATTTAAGAAACCCCAATTTTGCTATTTTATTTATTTATTTATTTTTATTATCCTTAAGTTATTTTTCCCAAATTAATTAATTATCAAACAAACACACATGAATACTCATCAAATAAATTCCAAATAATTTAACAAAAATTTCTGAAGGTCCTAAACCATACTAGGCTCAGTTAGGCTTGGTGTTACATTACTAACCATTCAATCCTTGATCTTTTCATCCAATGATTTGATTTAGGTTAGCCTAAAATGATACCATAGGCTTACATACACTATATAAGTCCATAATTCAAAGGAAAAGACTAAACTACCCCTAGTTCAAATGGAATTCCTATCCGAGCAGCTCTGCCCAAAATTATTTTCTACCGGCTTTAACTTTTCAACAATAATTCATTTAATCATTAAACCACTATTTTCATGTCCTGATATTCCTTTTTACCATCAAATATGATGTTAATTTCCATAAAAGCTCAAAGGGTGTGAAATGACCATTTTGCCCTCAGTTCACCAAAAATTCAATTTTACCCGATTACTTCCTAATAGCCTTTAAACCCCTTCTATTCATACAATCACATCATATAACATGCATACATGTCAAATTCATGCATAAACACATAGTAATTCACAACAAATAAATTCGTCCCCGAATTTAATTTAAGGTTATAGGGTGGAATAAAAACCTGACTCAGGAAATAGGTGGGGGTACTTATGTCTCATCTCAGCCTCACTCTCCTAGGTACAATCCTCTACACTTCTGCTACACCACAATACTTTAACCATTGGAATACTCTTATTTCGAAGTTGTCTAATATGTTGATCCATAATCTGTACTAGGATTTCCTCAAATGACAATGCTTCATCAATTTCAATCTATTGGGGTTGAAGCACATGGGATGGATCTGGAACATATTTTTATAGCATAGAAATGTGAAACACTAGATGCACGTGACCCATATTAGGTGGAAGAGCTAGTCTGTATGAAACATTTCCAACCCGATCAAAAATCTCAAAGGGTCCAATATACCTTGGTGACAACTTGCCTTTCTTTCCAAATCTCATAACTCCTTTCATAGGAGAGATCTTAAAAAATACATGGTCACCCACTACAATCTGTACCTCTTTTCTTTTTGGATATGCATAACTTTTCTGCCTATTGAAAGCCATCTTTATCCTTTGCTGTATAATAGGGATTTTCTCCATTGTTTCTTTGATAAGATCTGGTCCCTACAACTGCCTTTCACTTGGTTCCACCCAACATATAGGTGATCTGCATTTCCTGCCATACAAAGCTTCATATGGTGCCATCCCAATGGTAGAATGGTAGCTATTGTTGTAGGCAAACTCTATCAGTGGTATGAAGCGATCCCAACTGCCTTTTAAATCCAACACACATAACCTCAACATGTCTTCCAATATTTGGATAGTTCTCTCTGACTGTCCATCTGTCCATCTGTCTGAGGATGAAATGTTGTGCTGAAATGCAATGTAGTACCTAATGCCTCTTGGAATTTCTGCCAAAACCTAGAGGTGAATTGACTACCTCTATCAGATATAATCACTGATGGGACACTATGCAACCGTACAATTTTGTCCACATAAAGCTTTGCATACTGTGCAGTTGTATAGGTTGTCTTTACCTCTAAAAAGTGAGCTGACTTGGTCAATCTATCCACAATCACCCATACTGAGTCATACCCTTTCTATGATATTGGCAATCCCACTACAAAATCCATTGTTACCTGTTCCCATTTCCACTTTGGTAGCTGGATCTCTCGAAGCAAACCTAAAGGTTTCTGATATTCAAATTTCACCTGTTGACAGGCTAAGCACTTGGAGACAAACTTTGCTACATCACCTTTCATGTTTGACCACCAATAAAGTTCCTTTAAGTCCTGATACTTTGTTACCACTGGATGCACTGTGTAACGAGAGTAGTGAATTTCCCTCATAATTTGCTCTTTATACCCTTTAATATCTGGAACACACAATCACCCCTTACATTTTAATACATCTCCCTCAACAGAAAAGTTAGGAGCTGTACCATTTTGAACCAAGTCTTTGATCCTAACATACTGTGGATCTTCATTATGGGAACTCTTTATCTCATCTATTAGCAAATATTTTACCTGGAACTGTGCTATCAATACTATCTCCTATCCCTGTGATTCCAAGTCCAAGGTTAAACCCTTAGCCATCAACTCTCTCAACTCTTGTACCAAAGGTTTTTCTGTAGCAGTCACATGTGATAAGCTTCCCATTGACTTTTTACTAAGGGCATCTGCCACCATATTTGTTTTTCCAAGATGATACAGAATCTGGCAGTCATAATCTTTCAATAATTCAACCCATCTCATTTGCCTCAAATTCAGTTCTTTTTGCTATAAGATGTACTGTAAACTCTTATGATCAATGTGAATTTCACATCTTACCCCATACAAATAATGCCTCCATATCTTCAAAGCAAAGATCACTGCTGCCATTTCCAAATCATTTGTGGGGTAATTCACCTCATGTTTCTTCAACTGGCGGGAAGCATAAGCAATCACTTTCCTGTCCTGCATCAAAACACAACTCAAACCAATCATCGAAGAATCACAGTATATAGCAAAACTGCCTACCTCTAAAGGAAGAGTCAACACTAGTGCAGTGGTCAAACAGGTCTTAAGAGTCTGGAAACTCTTTTCACATTCATCATTCCACTGAAACTTCACCTGTTTTCAGGTCAACTTTGTCATTGGTGCAGCAATTCTGGAAAAGTCTATAATAAATCTGCGGTAATACCCTACCATACCAAGGAAGCTCTGGATTTCGGTGACTGTGCTGGGATGTGGCCAATTAGCAACCGTTTCAACTTTTTGTGGATCCACTTTTATGCCATCTTTGCTAACAACATGCCCCAAAAATACTACCTCTGTCAACTAGAATTCACATTTTAAGAATTTTACATACAGCTGATGATCTCTCAATATCTGTAATGTGATTCTGAGATGCTCCTCATGTTCTTCTCTACTTCTGGAGTACACCAAAATGTCATCAATGAAGACAATTATGAATTGATCAAGAAATGGTCTAAACACCTGATTCATCATATCCATGAATGTTGTTTGAGCATTGGTCAACCTGATTGGTAGCACTAAAAACTCGTAGTGCCTATACCTAGTTTTAAAGGTTGTCTTTGAAATGTGTTCACCTTTAATCTGCAATTGATGGTAAACTAACCTCAGATCTATCTTAAAGAAGAAACAAGCTCCTTGTAACTGATCAAACAAATCATCAATCCTGGGCAAAGGATACTTATTCTTCATTGTCACCTTGTTCAATTTTCGGTAATCAATACACAGTCGTAGTGACCCATCCTTTTTCTTTACAAATAAGACTGGTGCTCCTTAAGGTGAACTACTGGGCCGGATAAAATTTTTGTCACACAATTCCTGCAATTGCTTTTTCAACTCTTTTAACTTTGGTGGTGCCATCCAATATGGTGGAATAGAGATAGGATCAGTACCAGGATATACCTCAATCTCAAACTTAATCTCTCTCTCTAGTGGCAGTCCTGGAAGATCATCTGGAAAAACATCTGAAAATTCTTTTACCACTGGAATATGCTCTAACTCTTTGGATATCCCTACAGTATCAATCACTGATGCTAAATAAGCAATACATCCCTTTCTTATCAACCTCTCTGCCTGTACTGCAGACACTAACCCTGATATGTGACTATTAGTCTCCCCCTGAAAAATAAACCTTTCCTGTCCATCGGGTCGAAATTTATCCTTTTCATTTCACAATCAATCGAAGCTTTATGAACAGTCAACCAATCCATACCAAGGATAACATCAAATTCCAATACAGGTAACTCAATCAATTCTGCAAACAAGGATCTATCACAAATGCTCATATCACTAATATTATACTTATACCCTACAATAATCTTATCTCCCATCTGTGTGGCTATCTCTAAGGGCATATGTAAAGGTTTCCTACCCACCCCCAATTTCATGGCAAAAATAAGAGATATAAAAGAATGGGTTGCACTTGTATCAAACAACATATAAGCCACCATATCATGTATAGAAATCATACCTACTACTGTATCATGAGATCCCTGGGCCTGCTATTGGGTAACTGCAAAAACTCGCCCTTCGCCCTTACCAGCTACTGACTATCCTACTAATGGACTCTACCCTGTTGGTTTACCTCTACCTGTACTCCTCCTACCCATCTGCACTGATGGTTGGGATGATCCTGCCTCTAGAGGCTATGAAGCTCTGGGCATAGGGAAATATCTATAAAAATGCCCAAATTGTCCACATTTAAGGCATACCCTTGATCTAATACGACGTGCCCCTAAATGTCTCCTCCCTCAAAAAGTGCATGTGGGCACTACTGATGTCATCTGGGCTGGTCTAACAGGGCCTTGAAAATAGCTAGAAATAGGAGGCCTCATACTAATGCCTCTACCAAAATCCTGCCTTTGACAGGGAGGTGGTAATGACTGCACTGGCCTGAGAGGAGGTCTAGGTGCAAAAGTTTGGGATGCCCCCTTCTTAGGTCTACGGTCTTGTCCTCCTCTTCCCTTCTTCTTTTGTTCCCTATCAAACCTTTCTTTTTGTATTTAGCCTCCATCTGTGCTGCTTTATCAATAGCTTGACTTAGAGAAGTAAACTCCATAGCCAATAGAATGTCACGCAGAGTTGCATGCAAACCTCTCCTGAACCGCCTAATAAGATCATCTTTAGTAGGAGTAATCTTTCTGGAATATTTGCTTAACCTTCTAAACTCTCTAACATATTCCAAAATAGATAAGTTCCCCTATCGCAGCTATTCAAATTTTACAATGTTGCTCTCTCTTAAAACCTCTATTAAAAATTCATCGATCACTCTCTGTTTAAATTCTGCCCATGTCATAGGATCATCGCTGTGGATGTTCTCATCAATATGTTCCATGAACCAGGTAGTAGCATTTACCTCTAGTAACAATCCCACCATATCCTAGCATCAGAACAAGGAAATGTACAAACCATCCTCCTGTCAATAAAATCACTGGGGTCAGTACCATACTCCCCTACAAAAGTGGGTAGTTGTAGTCTCATAAATTCCCAACAGTTACACCACCCTCTGGGATAACCCTGCATAATTTGTCTCTCTGTAACACTGCTGGATCCCTCTGGGGTACTGGTGGTATCACAGGCTGTACCATTGGCTGTACTGGAGGTGGAGGTGGTTGCTGTACCACTGAAGGCTGTGCTGCAAAATAAATCTAGATGGTCTGTAAAATTTCCTGTCTCATCTTTTGCATCTCCTGTATCCAGGGTGCCTCATCCATCTGATCAGACTCAGTACGTCTCTGAGATTGGGGTGGCTCAGAATGAGTTCTCCATATAGCAAATGTATTAGAAGCAACCTCTGCTTCCTCACTAGATTTATGAAACTCACCCTCATCAATAGGCCTAGCACATCTATTTTCCCTCTCTGACATCTTATCACACTGTTACAAATCAAAACAAAACAATCTAGCATGTATAAGAATGTTTATATTATAGGTACACAGAATTTCAAACAATGAAGAAGATTGTCAGTTTTGGCGATATAAGAGAATCCTAGATTCCATGTTACTTCTATTGCTACTAATATGCAAATAGTACAGGTTATATAAACCTTTAGCTCTGATACCACCTTTGTCACGACCCAACCTGGGAGCTGCGACGGTCCTAGGGTACGGGTGTTGCCTAAGCTACCAGTACCATAAAGAACCCAATTATCTATATAATATAGCATGCAATTCATATGATCAACTCAAATATAGCTGAATATTTCTTCTGAAATTTCGGCAGCATTTCCTCTAATATATGACTATACCCAGCTTTAAAATAAGTAATAAACACTTCCAATATACTTTATCATCAATACTCATATCAACCTCCAATATCAACTCAATATATATCAGTATATCAACTATATACATCCATAGCATAATTTATATGCAATACTATAAGAAACACAATCACACACATATATGTCCCTATTTAAGTTATAGTACCATGGAATCTCTATTACTGTACAAATATTTACAAATACTTTTAAGATTGGATTATTACATGATATAGGTATCAAAATTCCACTGCGAGGATAGAAGGTGCCAATGGAATTCGGGCCTCACAGAAGACCTGAAAAATCATAAACTACTAAAGGGGTGAGTATAAAAATACTCAGTGAATCCATATGTATAAAAATACAGTAGATGTTCATAATACCATGGTTGCTCATATATGGCCTGTAGAATCAATATAAGATAACAAGTAAAGGGTGAAACAAGTATCCATATAAATATCCATACAAGTATCCATATCAGTATCCATATAAGTATCCATATAAATGTCCATATTAATATTCATATAAGTATCTAGTGTACGAGTCAACGCACATATGATATAACAGGATTGAGTCCAGTGAAAAGTGCAATCGCACTGTTTGTAATAGCACAATCGTGTTTAATTCTGTACTACAGCACTATCATAAAGTGCATAAACCACTTTACATAAGGGAGATTAGTCCTTATGACTATAGAATATTACACCCTCCCTAACAAGGGTCAAATTAATTAATACCAGTGTGCACACAGTCGATAAAATTACCCGCTACACCATCGAGGTAGCCCTGTTATAATACCATACGGGTGTGTCTCCATATAACAATAAATATAGTATAAATAGAACTCATATATCTGTAGAATAATCATATATATATCCATAATGAATATTAGAACAAGTTTGGCTCGAGAAAAAAAAAAAGGTCGGCGGGCCCAATTGCGCTGCCGCAACTGACACTTGCCGTTACGGGTCCGTTTTGGGATTTTTGAGTAGTTTCTAGTTAACTATGTTACCAAAGGATTTAGGTGGACCATGAGGTACCATTTTAAAGCTTAGGAAAAAACTAAAAGAATGGACCTAGTGGTGGCTTAATTGGCTTTTCAGGTTTCGTTTTATAGACAGACAAAGTTTAGGTAATTTTAGGTCATTTCGGTGGGCTTATTTACGGGTCAAAATGCACTGTAGGTACTATAGGATAGCAAATGCTAGTTTATCAGTCCAAATGACATTTCATATGATATATGATGCAAATCATGCATGATTATACATATTGACTCACCTTTAACAGAATCTGTCCACTTTTTCCCCCAATATCTCTCGTAGGCCCTAATCGGCCCGCCGATCGACACTCCTAGCTAGAGTACTCGACGGTTCACCTATTTCCATATATAACACTCCGGTAAGATGTAAAAACATCACAAAACACATTATTCACATTAACGGACATCAAGCATACTTAATATGCATTATAAACCACACTTTGCATAATTCACCCTTTTTCCAATCCTTTATGCATTAAACACATTCCATCACTACATTTGACTTACATTTCATATATTCATCACTTTTAAACCAAATTAATAACTCATATACACTTAGCTTAGCATTCCATATTAAATATATACCATTATTAAAGTTTAGCCTCCAAGTATTCATATCAAATATCTTTTCCATATCTAAGCTTATAAATTTACATTATATACTCCATTAAAGTATATTCAAACCTTAGCTTCCTAATTACTTTAGCCTAACATATTAAACCTATAAACTCAACATGGTTTAACCTAGTTAGAATTTATTTCATTCATCCATTTTTCAACATCAATCAATTAAACAACATTCATATATACCAAATACATAACATTCAACCATTTAAACTTATTAAACATCAAACACCAAACCATTATTCAAGCATTATCACATTCGCCCAAAATAAAATTCCCTCCAAATGGATTTATTTCCATCAATTAACCACTAATTCCTTATAAACATATCAAATATAACTCATTTAAACAAAAATTCCATCAAAAACACACTTTTGATTCATACCTTTTTCCTATTAGGGTTTCTTTTCCAATCTTTGAATTTCTTCAACCTAAACACATTTTTGTCATCAATTAACATCAAAGAATATCTTAAAAAGACAATTAAACCAAAAGAATGACAAAATCACTTACTTTTCCAATAGATATTCCAAAACTTTAAAGCTTTGATTTATTAACTTTTCTTGGTTTTTCTATGAATCGATGGATATATTTGTGTTTAGAATGATGGAATTAACAAATTTGGATAAAAAAAATGAAGGAAAACAACAAGCTTTGGTGTTCATCAATGGTGGTGGAAAGTTGTGAGGAAGAAAGAGAAAAGTTTGGTTGGTGATTTTGGCTAAGAATGATGAAGGGGTGGGAAAAATCCAACTAAAAATCAAATGGCATAATCCTATACATTGAGCTTATGGTAAAAATTATGAAACCTAGCTTACTAACCATTCAATCCTTGATCTTTTCATCCAATGGTTTGATTTAGGTTAGCCTAAAATGATACCATAGGGTTGCATACACTATATAAGTCCATAATTCAAAGGAAAAGACAAAACTACCCCTAGTTCAAATGGAATCCCTATCCAAGCAGCTTTGCCTGGAATTATTTTCTACCGGCTTTAACTTTTCAATAATAATTCAGTTAATCATTAAACCACTATTTTCATGTCCTGATATTCCTTTTTACCATCAAATAAGATGTTAATTTCCATAAAAGCTCAAAGGGTGTGAAATGACCATTTTGCCCCCAGTTCACCAAAAATTCAATTTTACCCGATTGCTTTCTAACAGCCTTTAAACCTCTTATATTCATACAATCACATCATATAACATGCATACATGTCAAATTCATGCATAAACACATAGCAATTCACAACATTTAGATCAAGGAAAAAATCCCAAGGTTGTCCCTTTATAGTTCAGGTTCTAGGTTTAATTGAGGTGTTATACTACCGATCTGACAGGGCAGTGGGAAAATACTGTCGGTGATGTGTACATTGTATTATTGATACCCTAGCTAGGAAGGGTTATGGTCCTTGCCATAATACCTGATCATTTTTATGCTTACTGATATGGATATTACTGGAGACTGTATGATTTCATATAGTCCATACTGATGCTACTGGAGACTGTATGTTCGCATATAGTCCGTCCCTTTATCTGTCTTTCCATATTAAACCTAGCCTATGATATAGTTGTTGGCCTATTCTATCACCATATGTATTTGATTCTGTAAATTGTTTACATTGAACTGTTGACACCATTGATACATTTGTTACCCATTATTTTATTTGTGATTCATATAGATTCACTGAGTATCTTATATACTCACCTTTTTGCTTTGTTTACCCTTTCAGAAGAGGAGTAGACTGCAAAATTTCATCGTCTGTCATCTGAGGATTTCTGCTTGTTGTCATTTGATACATATATTTTGAATTCTATATTTTGATGTTCATAATCTTGCTGCTCCATGGGGTATGTATGGGATAGTTAGGATATGAACATGTATATATATATGTGATGATATTATGAGATATATAATGACCATATGGTATGATATAATAACTATTACTGCCAATTGCATTAAATTACAGTAAGAATTACAGAATAACAGAATGAATGGTAATTAAGTAAAATGAATAATAAATTGATAGTTATAGATTATGCATGTGATAGTGGGTTCTACGGGTATCGGTCGCCATTGGCATCTCCCGTATCCTAGGATCGTCGCAATCCGAAAACGGACCGTGACAATATATATATGCAGTAATTTAATTAAGGTTTAAATATTTTTAACCAACATTAACTTAATCATTAACATAGTATTTATACATGCTCTATACCAATGACAAAATCATGGATCAACTCTAGAGTAACAAAATACAAATTCTTTACAGATGAGGCTGTTACATTGATACTGTTAGTTTCAAACTTGGATGAAGGAGATGGGTTGGAACCACCACTATCTACTATAAACCTAAAAACATTGAACCATAAGAGGGTGAGAATTTAATCTTAGTGAGTAATACTCATATTACCTTACTCGTGAGGCTAGGTGAGGGAAATGCTCACAAGGAAGATAATGATAGCATGAACATATAGATAAAATATACAATAAAAATAGGGGTCATTAGTTAATTAAAGATTCATAAAAATGAGGTAATTCAACATGTAGGTTCGGTTATCAATATCTTCACATTGGCATTAAAGATACATATTGTATCATATTATCATAAAAATGACAGAATCATTATTGATCATTTAAGTAAAGGCTACAATCCGGTAGCACGCTATTTATTCACACGGTTAATCAGATCGCATGACTAGGATCTTAACCCCCTCTTAGCTAGAATCATTAAATCACTATGCACAATGTCATTAAAACTTTTGTCATTTCATTAAGATTTTCAAGGTAGAATGTTATTATAACTTAAGCACTTTCAAGGTTTTCAATCAATAAAGTATTTGGCCAATCATGCAAATTCAATAAAAAGGAATCATTTGGAATTTTAGAATACATAAAAATAATCATGGATAATACAATTGATGCTTTCAGCCAATAATGAAAATTTCAAAGCAATTTCAATAACTTTGTTTAAATACAATGTCAAGTAAAACAATATGTATATTACTCACCTCAATAGCCAAAACCCAAAAATAGATATTCATTCTCTACTCAACAAAGACAAAAAAGGTGATCATGAAACTATTTGTCATCCCCTTTAGATGCTACACATACAATTAAATAAAATTTAGTATCAATTTGATAGGAACTTTCATGAACTAAAACTTTAGTTAATCAATTTTCATAAAATTCCCAAATCTTAGGGTTAAATTCAGCTTTTATCCTACTAGCAGCCTTGGTTCTCTTAGTCATATTTACCTTTATACTTATTCAATTGCTTCAATTCTTTATTCTACTTAAATTAGACGTATCAGCTTCAATATATCCAAAATTTAGATTTTTCTAAATACTACACAATTTATGATGGAATTTCTAATTCAGTCATACATCCTGCAATCTACCTTGCAATTCCTATGCGAGCAACCCCTACATTTTCACTTGTAGCTCATTATATAAATATTTAAATGTTATTATATTTTCATGAAATTTTAGATAAGACATAATGAAACATTTTTCATGTTTTTATTTTTCCCTAATTCTATCTTTAAGGTTCTCAAAATCTCAAAAAATAGTAGAGTTTCTTAGTCAAAACCTTAACCGAGTCAGTCTTACTCAATGTCCTATATCTCTCAACACAGTACTAATTGATAAAACTTACTTAAAGTAATATAATCTACGCATATTTATCTACGACTATCATGTTTTATGAATTTTCAAATTCCAATCTTAGGGGCATGAAAACTAGTCTCAAATTTCTATCTAGACACAGGAATTTCACAATTTTCAAGGATTTGCTCCCAATCTAATTTTCTTTCTCTAATTAGACCTCTAAACTACCATTAAAACTCATTAATCAAATTATGGCTTTAACTCTTAAAGACCTTTGAAAATTTTCCTTTAACTATCTACAAATTTCCCACTAATTTGATGAAGAAAAAAGCTTACAAGTAGAAAGGCTTGAAATTGAGATGGTGGGAAGGTGATTTAAGTGAGTGAAGTTTGAGCAAAATTTTTGAGAAGAAGATGGTGAAAATTTCAGCCAAGGAAGATAAGAGGAAGAAGAATATGATAATTTTCTCTAATTATATTTATTTATAATAATTAATAACCAATTAGAATTTTAGAAAAATAAAATTTTAAGAAAAATAAAAAGGAAATGAACTTAGCCTAGTTTGTATCTAAATTAATTTAGATTAAATTAAACAAATTAATATTTGGTTGAAAAGACTCCACTTGGCCGGCCATCTTGCTCCATTTCATCATTATGTTTATTGTAACACCTTAGCCTAAACCCTTATAGGGACCTTTAGGGAAATTATTTTTCTTTCTTTGTAATAAGTTAATTTGATGTGTCTATGCATGGAATTTATATTTATGCATGTTATATGACCTAATTTTTAGGCCTAGAATTGTTTTAAAGTCAGTTAGGACTTAATCGGGTAAGTTTGGAATTTTTGGTGAATGGGGGACTAAATGGTAATTTTACAGTTTTTTGAGGTTTTATAAATTTAACAGTATATTTGGGTAAAGGAAAGAATAAAAGTGAATGTAAATGGTCTTAATTTATTTATTTGAGAATTATATGGAAAAATATACCCGGTTGGAGACAATTTCGGGTAAACAGCT
>CANXYC010311587.1:0-27977 GCA_948193065.1 Aleurites moluccanus | reverse complement strand
GATGGCCATGCCATATACAATATCCAATATTCAATCAAGTTCGATATTTAATATAATTCAAAAGCAAAGCAAGGTTTGGTATTTTAGAATGTTCGGTATCAATGAAATAGATATATATAACAATAAATATAAATATTTGTTCGATAAGATAATAAGGTTATACATATTCAAAGGAAATCAAAGGAAAATCACAATGAAGGTTCGGCCCATTGGGATTTTTCCCAAATGATGTCCAACAATCAGGTTTTTTATCAATTTGGCAATTCAAATGATGCATGTAGAACTCACCTTAACTTTCCAACAATTAATTGCTTAGCCAATCTCACCAATTTCCTCAATAATCCATAATTTGGCTACTTTGAGGACTCAATCTCCACAATCTACAATTTCACATAAATTTGTTCATCAATTTCATGTTCTCTTATCCTCAATTAACTAATTCTATCATCAATTCATGAATCCCATCACTAATTCATCAATTCAATATTCAAAGTTTCACATAAACCCTAGAATTTAGGGATTTTAATTATTTAGAGTTAATCTAGCTAAAATAACTCTAAACCCATTCATTTCAACCCAAATACTATCTATTTAATCAATAAAAATCAACAAATGAACATATACCTCAAATGGTGATTCACGGCAGAAATCCTTTACTGTTACTTCCGATATTTTCAGCCCCTCCTCACTAACTATGGACTGAAAGAGGATGAACCCAGATAGTATATATATGATTCTCTAAATTTTATCCAGAAAAATTCGGTGGAGAAAATGTGAGAATCGGTGAGGAAGACGTTGAACAGTGATCGGGCTTTAGAAGAAGAAGGAACGAATTCAGTGATGATAGAAAGAAAGAAAAATGACTTAATGTTTTTAAGTATCAGCTACTGCCTCTCTTAAATAGGCTACTGCCTATTTGTTAAAATCCCGTTACTGTGCACTTATTCATCCCACCTCGCCAAAATTCAATTTCTGGTGGTCCAGCTCGCCAATTGCCGGCTCACCAGACCCAGCTCGTCAATCTCTGCTCGCCAATGCTTCTTCGCATTGCCAGCTCGCCTTTACCAGATCGCATTGCCAGCTCGCACATGCCTCTTCGCATTGCCGGCTGGCATATGCCGTCTCGCACTTACCTCTTCGCATTTCCTCTTCGCCTTTCCTCTTCGCATTTCCTCTTCGCGAGGCCAGCTCGGCAAGTCCTCTTCGCAAGGCTAGCTCGGCATTGCTCCTTCGCAAAGCCATCTCGGCATTGCCTCTTCGCAAGGCCAGCTCGGCATTGCATCTCCGCAAGGCCAGCTCGCCAATGCCGGCTGGAAACCCTTAACCCAGTTTTCACAGAATTTCGCTGAAGACTCAAATTCTCAATTTCTTTAACACATAGCATTTTCTTACGCAATTTCAATAACTCAATCAATATTTCTCACAAAATTTCTATACTCATTTTCTATCATTATCATAAGTAATTAATAAGTAAATAGTTATACTTATTTCAAAATTAATTAATTAATTAAGCCAATAAAAATAAATTTATACCCAAAATATACACAAAAATTGTTTAGAAAAATAATGAGTGTTACATAAATACACTCATAGTAGTCATATTTAATTACCATTGAGTGAAGCCTATCAATACTTGAAGATTTGAAGAGAAAAGAACCTTTGACAAGCTCCTACAAGTGAAACTTAAGCTCTTATTGCTCTTCTATTGTTTTGTTGAGTTCTATTGAATACGTTTGCTTTTAAACTCTATTAATTTATTTTCAAACTAGCTTTTTCTATTTGTACTTCATTGTAAACTTTTCATTATAAGTCTTAGAGAGACTTTGAAATCTCAAATCATTGTTGTGATTGTGAGTTGAGTGGAATCTCATGAAACTATTGTAATAGGGCATAAATCCCTTTAAAACTAAAAGTGTAAAGGTTGGGTTGCTATAAATCGGATGCAGGAGAAGTGGACGTAGGAGAGGCAGTTATGCTTCGAACAACTATAAATCGGCTGAGTTATCTCTACATTTATCTCTTTATTTACTTATTGCATTCTTGCTTTGTAAATATTTTTGCATTTAGGTTATTAATTGGTATAAGAGCTTGTGCTTTATTTCATCAAAATCAAATGATTTTTAGAACTTACGATTCATTTCTATGGTAGGCACATCTAACTCCATATTTGATAAAGGTCTATGCTCCACAAGAGCATCTCTATTTCGTTGCACAAACTACAATAAGTGGAAAGTCATAATGAGAGTTCATATTTACTCAAAAGGACTTGCACTTTGGTAATTGATTGAGAAGGGATCGTTTATTCTAATGGAGGAAAACTCAACCACACCTAAAGATTCTTCTAGATATATAAATGAAGATAAGAGGAGACTAGATAACAACTTTAAGGTTATGGACTTACTATTTTATGCTTTTGACGCTATCGAATTTAACCGATACTTATTTTGTGATTCGGCTAAGGAAATTTGAGATTTTCTTAAATTCACTCATTAAGGTATTAATCAAGTAAAAGGTACCAAAGTCAACATGCTCACCTCAAACTTGAAAATTTCACTATGAAGAAGGATGAGATAATTAGTGAAATGTACTAGAGGTTCACTACTATTATGAATCACTTGAAATGCCTTGATAAGGTGTTTACTCAAAAAGAGCTAACCATTATGCTCTTGAGATCTCTACCAGCAAAGTTTGATGTAAAGGTGGAGTTATTGAGGAATCAAAGAACATGAGTTTCTAACTCTTGAAGACTTAATTGGAAACCTTAGGACATTTGAATTAAAACACAAACATGGGGAAGCGACAATAAAGAAAGAAAAAAAGAAAAGTCCATCATAGCTTCACACAGAGCAGTTTTTGACAAAGCTGAATTAGGATACAATATTAATCTAGAAGTCAAGAAGGTTAATTCGCTTTTTTTTTTTTGAAGAGAGTATTATATCCTAAAAGGATGACAAAGTGTCATTATTGTAAATTTCATGGTCAGACCATTCATTAATATCCCATTAAATATAAGAGACCTTTATCTATTAAGAAGATTTGGGTTCCAAAATAATTTATCCCAATTGATAAGGATGTAGGTGTAATAGCTTAGCTTAGCAAGTAGGAATTATCCCACATCGTTAGTGAAAGAAAATTAAAAGTGGTTTATATGGTCCAGCTAGTTATTATTTAAATAACATGAATTAACCATTTTAGACCATTGAGCCATAAAACAACAGGTTATTGGAGCTAGTTTCGGCCAAGCGATTACAAATGTTATTGAAACCCACCTTGGGGTCAGATTGTACAGAGTTAATGGGCCCATAAGAAAAGGTCTATCTGTGGAGCAAAGCACAAGATGGAGTTAGCCAGACACTGGCGAACCATAATACCCAAGGCCAATTAGGACTAGACTAGTGGCCTGAGCTCAGTTGTAAATATAAAGCCAACCAGCAGAATTACGATAAGGATGTTTCACTCCAAAGGAGGGGAGAATATAATAGCCTAGCTTAGTAAGTGGGAATAATCATGCATCATTAGTGAAACAAAATTGAGAGTGGTTTATATAGTCCAGCTAGATACTATCAAAATAACATGGGATAACCGTTTCAGACCAGGGTTGAGCCATAAAATAACAGGTTATTTGGAGCTAATTTCGGGTTAGACTGTTATAATAGGAGTTCTTAAATATGCTAACCAAAGGAATTTGTGTACCAAAGAAAGGATGAAACATTATTTGTCTTATAGGTGCAAGTGTTGAAGAAGGATAAATGATTATGAATAGCGGTCGTTCAAAGCATATAACTAGAGATAAATTCAAATTCATTGAGCTCAAGACCAAGAGTGGAAGTGTAAGTTATGAAGACAACTCTAAAGGAAAATTCATTGATATTGACTCTATTGGCAATGTTATTGTATGTATTTCCAAAGTGTTATTTATTGATAAATTAAAATATAATTTTCTTTAATCAATTATGTAATATACTCTCTTTGTCCCATAATAAACATCCTAATTATAAAATACACGATTATTAAGAAAATTTTTTAGTATATTTTAACATTTCTAATTCATTTATTATTTTGATTCATTTATTACTTTAATTTCCTTTCACCTTCCTAATTCTCTCATATTATATATATCCTAATTAATTAATTTTTACATTTTCAACACATTTTTTAATGAGGGTATTATTGTAATATTAAAATAAAATGTAGTTTAAATTAGGAAATGAGATAATTAAATTGGGACATATCAAAAAAAAAAAAATTAAGTTGTTTCTTGTGGGACGGAGGGAGTAGCATTTAAAGTCATATTTGAGTCTTATGCATGTGAAATTGTAGACATTAAAACAAATAAAATTATTTTCATTGGTTATCGCCAATGTAGTATTTATGTTGTGGACCTAAAAAGTGCATTTCATGAAAATATTTATTTATATATATCAAAAGGGAAAGATTAATCTTTATGGCATAGGAGAATATGTCATGCTAGTATGGATATAATATCAAAACTTTCCAAAAGAGAATTAGTAAATGGTTTGCCCAAATTGATTTTCAAAAAGGAAAATATTTGTGATGCATATGCAAAGAGCAAATATTCTAGAAGTTTTTTAAATTAAAAATATTTTTCGAACTTTTAGATCACTTCAACTTCTTCATATTGATCTTTTTGGTCTAACTAGTATCATAAGCCTTGGTAAAAAGTATTATTGTCATGTTATGGTTGATGAATACTCTAGGTTTACTTGTGTGCTCTTTCTTGCTCATAAATATGATGCATATCATACAACCATTCCATTTTTAAAATCTTTACAAACACAAAAAGGCTATGTTATTTCTATTGTTAGGAGTGACCATGAAAAAGAATTTGAAAATTTTGATTTTGAAATGTATTTTAAAAAGTATGGAATAATACATAATTTTTCAGCTTCTAGGACTCCTTAACAAAATAATGTTGTTGAAAGGAAGAATGGGTTCTTAATTAAAATGGCAAGAACTATGTTTTGTGAAAATAACTTGCCTAAATATTTTTGGGCCAAAATAATTAGTACTTCTTGCTACATTCTAAATAAAGTAATGATTAGGCCAATTTTTAAAAAGACTCCATATGAATTATGGAAGGAGAGAAAGCTTAGTGTTGCTTATTTTCATCATTTTGATTGTAAATGTGTTGTTTTGAATAATGGCAAGGATAACTTAGAAAAATTTATTATAAAATTTGATGATGCTATTTTTCTTTGTTATTCTATGCACTCTAAAGCTTACTAGGTCTTTTCAACAAAACTCTTTTAGTTGAAGAATCCGTTCATGTTATATTTGATGAGTTTCCTTCTAAGATTGTTGATAGGGATGAGAATGTCAAAGCTATTGAGATGATGGGTTGAAATAACAAGAAGAACAAATCATGGATTTTGACAAAAAGAATGAAGAAAAAGATGAATTGATGGAGCCTACCCATCAACAACAAGCACCACATCATCCAAGAGTAAGGAATGAGGTCAAGAACACACTAGTTATTGGAGATCCAAGTCAAAGTGTGAGGACAAGATCAGGAGTCCACAACACTTATGAGTATATTGCTTTTCTCTCATAACTGCATCCAAAAAAATCAAGGATGCTTTTAAAGATGATTATTGGATCATGGCAATGTAAGAAGAGCTCAATCAATTTGAGAGGAGCAAAGTATGGATAATGGTATCAATACCACAAGATTATCCAGTGATTGGAACTAGATGGGTATTCCGCAACAAGCTAGATAAGTCTGAAATTGTGATAAGGAATAAAGAAAAAATAGTTGCTGAGGGATACTCTCAAGATGAAGATATTGATTTCGATGAAACTTATGCTCTCATAGCTAGATTAGAAGCAATTAAAATGTTACTTGCTTATGCATGCTACAAAGGTTTTAAGCTTTTTCAAATGAATGTAAAAAGTGATTTTTTGAATGGTTTTATTCAAAAGGATGTATATATTTGAGCAACCTCTGGGATTTGAAAATAAAAAGATTTTAAACTATGTTTTTAAAATTTCAAAAGCTTTATATGGTTTGAAACAAGCTCCAAAAGTATCCTTGAATGAAAGGTATCCTCTGGAATGAAAAGTTGAGCAACTTTCTTTTTGAAAATGATTTTTCTAAGGAAAAAGCTCACACAATCCTTTTTATTAAGCATGTCAATAAGGAAATTTTAATTGTTTAAATTTATATAGATGATATCATATTCAATAATACTAATGAATTGCTTTGCAAGAATTTTGCTAACTTCATGTAAGGTGAATTTGAGATAAGTATGATGGGAGAACTTAACTTCTTCTTGGGACTCCAATTCAAGCAACTTGAGCATGGTACCTTGATCAACCAATTAAAATACATAATGGAACTCCTCAACAAATTTGGAATGGATAACATAAAGCCTTAACCTACTCCCATTAGCATGTCTCTTAAATTGGAGGTTGATGAGAAAGGTACATCCATTGATTCCAAAATCTATAGAAACATGATAGGATCTTTACTTTGCATAGCTACATCTAGACTCAACATATTGTTTAGTATTTACATGTATGCATGTTTTCAATTTAATAAAAAAGAATCACACATCACTAGAGTAAAAAAAAACCATCAGATACTTTATGGATACACCAAACTTATATTTATGGTATCCCAAAGGATCCTCATTTGATTTGTATGGGTACTCTTATGTCGATCATGAAGGATGTAGGATTGATAGAAAAAGCACTAGTGGTATTTGTCAATTTTTAGGTAATATGGTAGTGTTATGGATTTCTAAAAAGCAATATTCAGTTGCACCATGGAAGCCGAGTATGTAGCAACCGCTAGTTGTTGCACTCAATTTCTACGGATGAAAACTTAACTTGAAGATTTTGGACATTCATTTGATAGTATTCCTATAAAATGTAATAATACCAATGCCATTAATCTTTCCAAAAATCCTATTTATTATTCATATATAAAGCACTTAACTTTTATGTAATTACTGTTACCATCTATAATGCATGTTACAACAAGGGATTATAAATATCCTCGTGTTCTTTTAAAACCCTGACATACATTCTAAATTTGAATCTCTCTCGTTTTCACTCAAAATTCTCTTTAAGTTAGATCTGTCTTTACCATTTTAAACCAACTTTAGCCTTTCAAACTCCATTTCATCTTTAATCCTACATTCTAACCCTAAAATGTCTAAAACCAAAATGGAGGTCACAAGGGCAAGGGTAAGAAAACTAGGGAAGGACCTAACCTTAGGACTATTTCTCAACCTCGCAATGAACTAGTAAAGCTTGCTTATAGACTATCATTCTCCTCTTCAAACCTAAGAGAAAAGTTCAATATGCTGTGAATACTAGGAAAATAGGTATGTGGTTGACCTTTGAACTTTCATGTTTTAAGAACCCTAAGTTTAGATGAGGTACGGACACTAAAATGCCTAAAACTAAAATAGTGGGTCACAAGAGCAACAACAAGCAAACTAGGGAAGGACCTAACCCCGGGGCTACTTTTGAACCTCGTAATGAACTAGTAAAGCTTGCTTATGGACTATCATTCTTCTCTCCAAACCTAAAAGAAAGGTTCAATATGTTGCAAACTTAGGGAAAATTGGTAGGTGGTTGACCCTTGAACTTTTTTGATTTAAGAACCCTAGGTTTAGATGAGGTAGTCATTAAGCATTGCACTAACCTATTTGGTAGTAAGTATGAACTTTTACAAGAGGATATTCACTCTAGACTTGTGTATGAACTTTTACAACCTTGAAAGTAAGTGCCATTGGTATAGATTTCAAGAGGATATTCACTTTAGACTTATGTATGAACTTTTACAACCTTGAAAGTAAGTGCCATTGGTATAGATTTTAAGAGGATATTCACTCTAAACTTGTGTATGAACTTTTACAACCTTGAAAGTGAGTGCCATTGGGGAAATGACCTTCTTTCTTAAGAGAGAGAAAATAACTCTCAAGGTAAAATATCTAACTATTGCACTTAGATTAAATAACGAGGATTTTTCTACTTTCGCTTGTTTGGGAAGAGATGAATAGGCAAAATTGATATGATCCTAAGTTTGCCAAGGTAACCAATCTTAAAGACATACCACTTAGAGTATTCCATCAGTTTCTTACCTATTTTATATTCATAAAGGGAGATAGTAATGGTAACATAAGTTAAAAGGAGCTCTTTATTCTATGGTGCTTAAAGGAATATGCAAGATGGTTTTTCAACTATTTTAAGGAGATGAGCATCAAAACTAAAGGGAAATTATTACTTAGCACTAATATGTTATTGAAATCACTCTGAGGGATGTTATGGATATGTCCACATTTAAAGATATGTGTATTGCCCAAAAGGTTAGAGGTTCTGAAAATATATAGGAGTTAGTACCTGATGATGTTAATGAGAAGAAGGATGAAAATGCTTATGAGGACGCCAAGATAGAGGCTATGGTTGAGGGACTTGGCAAAGAAGAGAATAAAGGAACCGTAATAACAATCTAGCTAGCCCACTTCCTTTTAGTTGATGCCTTCTAAAATAAGGTTTTCGAGCAATTTGGAAGGTTGAATGCTCGATTTGAATCTCTTAAGCATTTAGTTATAGAAAAGGTTTCCAAAGTTAACACAAAGTTGGTCACCATTGAGACTACCTAGCAAAACTTGAGGGAGTTTATCTTTACCTTGCAAAAGGACTTGGCACTTGGCACTTGGAGCTACACCAAGTGAACTTCATATTGATTTAGATCCATCTCCATACCCACCTCAACCTCCATCTACATCTTCTTAACTTTATTTTAGCTTGGCTTATGTTATTCATCTATTTCATTATGCTTATTAATTTTGTGGTACATTTTCATTATTTTTTAGTTGTATTGTGCATTGGCACAACTATTACTTTTGTTGGTTATTATTTATGTTGGTCCGTTTGTCTTTGACTTATGTTTTTAAAATTTTGGTTTAAATGAATATATATATATATATATATATATGATTCACTTTTTGGTTTAATGTTTACATTTTCCATCTTTTATATTCTTTAGAAAAAGGGGAGAATAATGTTGTGTATGTTGTGATTATCATCAAAATATATGGATTGAATATTTTGAATAATGTTGAATGTATGCATAAATTAAGGGGAGCTTTATTTAAAGTACTTAGAGATATTTTGCATATATTCAGGGAGCTTAGTTAAAATGCTGAAGATATACATGTTATATATGAAAAGGTTTTGTCAACATAAAAAAGGGAAAATTTTTTGTCCCTTTGATGATTTTGATGATGGTTACAAAATAAATATTTCATTTGATGCATTTAATTCAGTTTCTATAAATGTTTATTGAAAATAGGTTATAATGCCTACTATGTAATCATAATATACATTACATAATCAAGTTTAAAGGCCTCGTTACCCATCTATATTGACTGTTACGCTTCAAAAAGTTATACATTGTTAATTTAAATACATAGTTATTTCAAGCCCATTATTGAGTAGAATGTTTGTTACGTATCAAAGGCTCAAATATGTCAAGCCAGTTATAAAATTGTAATGCCCGTTACAGTTGTGAGTTGAGTAAAATCTCATAAAATTATTGTTATAGGATGAAAATCCCTTTGAAACTAAAAGTATAAAAGTTGGGTTGCTAACCCGTTATTGTGGAGCCTCAAAATCGATTGGATTTTGAGAGAAGTGGACGTAGAAGAGGTGGTTATGCTCTGAACTACTATAAACCAACTGAACTATCTCTATCTCCATCTCTTTATTTACTTATTGTATTCTTGCTTGTGAATATTATTGCATTTAGGTTGTGTATTTTGTATTAGAAATTCTAAACTCCTATTTTGTATTTTGTTATAAGTCTCTCTAAACTTATACAAAGCTATTCCAATGGTATACAATGAAGTATGAATAGTTAAGACTAGCAAAAGCTAGTAAGAACTCTAAGAATAAGAAATAAAGCTTAAAGAGTTCAAAAAACATAGTATGAATTGACAACAATTTGATTTCTCTTAAGATATGTGCTTCACTTCTTGTTAGAACTTCAAATTTTCATGTATTTATAGGCTTCAATGAATGGTGATTAAATGTGATCGTTCTGGTTGCATTTAATGCAATATTTACCTCCAAATCTTTTTCTAATAGCTATATTTTAAACATATCAGCTTTAACATTGATAGGCAATTACCGATTCACGGGCATTACAGATGGTCATGGTCGTGAATATGAGTCTTCACGGGCTTGAATAAAAACTCACAGCCTTCAAATCTTCTGCGCTAATTTCAAATTTAAATCATCTTTGGGCCTGAACAACTATCACTGGTATGAAAATAGTTTACGGGCGTGAATAATTTTTCACGGTCTTAAAAACTCTTTTTGTGTCTCTGAGCCAAAAACTATTCTTAAAATAATCACGGGCATGAATCAATATCAAGGGTGTGAAACGCTTTCACGGTCATGAATTTTTATTCACGGGCTTGAAGATTCTTTTTGAGTAAATTTCATATGTTGCCTTGATCTTATTTACGGCATTAATAATATTTACGGGTGTGAATCCCTATTTTTAAATAAAAACTTAAACGCAAGTTAAATAATCATTTATATTGATTAACACTTTTATTTTGGATTTCAATTACATCATCAAAATCATTATAAAGACAACACTCTCAAATTCAACTTCCGTTTGAGGGTGGATAGTCGTACTAAAGTCCAATTGATTGCCTAAACACTCTTACAACTTATGCCAAAGCCTTAATAAGAACTGTGCCCCTCTATCAGATATAATCAAAACAGGAATACCATAGAGCCTTACTATCTCATCAATATACAATTAGGCATACTGTGAGGCCTAGTATGTAGTCTTAACTGGCAAGCTGACTTGGTCAATTTATCCATAATCGCCTATATAGAGACATACCCACTAGAATTCTTTGGCAAGCCTATCATAACGTCCATTTTCACTCTCTCATTTCCAATTAGGCAGTATTAATTATCAAAGTAAGTCGAAAGGTTTTGGTGCTTAAATTTCACTTGTTAGCATGTCAAACATCTAGCCACAAACTCTGCAATGTCCTTCTTCGTCCTATTCCACCAGTAGGTACTCTTGACATTATAATACATCTTAGTTGCTCTTAAATGCACATTATTAGTCACATGATATGCCTCTTTCATTATTTTCTCCCTTAAGTCATCCAATACAAGAACACACAATCTCATACCTATATCCACACTCTATCTGCAATGGCAAACCCAAGAGTTTTCTTTGCTTCTATATCATTCTTAAACTTAACCAATTAAGGATATTTGTTTTAGGCTTCCTTGATATGATAAATTAGGAGTGGTTTGACATGAAAAGCACTATAATATCTACAATTCAAATCAAACTCCCCATATATGCAAGCCTTGTATTTCTTTCACCAGCGACCATATATACAATTGGATATGGGCTAGACTCTCTAATGACTTTCGGCTCAAAGCATCTGCCACTATATTTAGCTTTTTATAGATGGAAAATGATCTCACAGTCATAATCCTTAAGTAATTCTATCCATCTTTTTTTGCTAAGGTTTAGATCTTTCTGCTTAAAAATATAATTTAAGCTCTTGTGGTTAGTTTAAATATCACCTTTCTCCCTATACAAATAGTGTCTACAAATCGTCAAAGCAAACACTACTGCAGCTATCTCCAAATCATGGATCAAATAATTTAGTTATGCCTTATTGGTTGTTTAGAAGTCTAAGTTATTACCTTACCATTTTGCATTAGCACACATCCAAGCCCCACCCTTGATGTATCACAATAAATCACAATCATGTTTCACCAAATGGCAATACCAAGATGGTGTCATGGTGAGACAAGTCTTGAGCTTTTGAAAGATCTTTGTACACTCATCCTACCATCAGTATATTACTCGCTTTTGAGCAAGATTAGTCAGAGGAGTTGCTAATTTGGAGAAATCCTTCACAAATCTCTGATAATAGCCTATTAAACCCAAAAAACTCTTAACTTATGTCACATTAGTAGGTCTAGGCCAATTGATCATAACATCTACCTTCTTTGGATCCACTTTAAACCCATCTTTGTAGACCACATACCCCAAAAAGCACACACTGTCAAGCCAAAATTCACACTTAGAGAGCTTAGAATTGGTGCTTTCTCAAGGTTTGCAAAACTAATCAGAGATGTTCTTCATACTCTTTCTTACTTTTCGAATACACTAAGATATCATTAATGAACACAATCACAATCTTATCCAAAAAGGGTTTGAAGACTATGTTCATCAAATCCATGAAGTCAGCTAATGCATTTGTCAATCCCAAGGGCAGCACTAAGAACTCATAATGGCCATATCTTATTATAAATATTGTCTTTAGTACATCCTCACTCCATATTTTTAGTTAATGGTAGTCCGATCTTAAGTCGATCTTAGAGAAGTGACTCACTACTTGCAACTAATCAAATAAGTCATCAATTTCAAAAAAAAAGTGGATACTTATTCTGAATGGTGACCTTATTGATTTGCCTATAATCAATACACAGTCACATTAAGCCATCCTTCTTCTTCACAAATAATATTGGTGCATCTCAAGATGAGCTACTGGGTTGAATAAACTCCTTATCAAGTAAATCTTAAAGTTGCACATTTAGCTCTTTTAATTTAACGGGTGCCATATGGTAAGAAGGTATAGAGATTAGATTAGTATATGAAAATACTTTAATGTTGAATTCAATCTCCCTTTCCGGTGGCAAACCTGAAAATTCTTCAAGAAATAATTCTTCAAGAAATAATTCTTCAAGAAATATATCCAAAATTCATTAATAATTGGAATACGCTCCAATCCTTCTAATCTCGCTTTATATCTTGGATATGGGACCAAATATCCTTAGTAATCCTTCTTTAACAGACTTCTCGCCCAATAGTGGATATCACATTATAAGGGGTCTCACTCATTTCCCTTTGAAATTCAAAATCATCATCCAAAAACGGCTTGAACACAATATTTTTCTAGTTGCAATCTATGGCGGCAAAATACTTTGATAACCAATCTATGCCCAAAATCACATCAAACTACAAAACTGGTAATTCAATCAAGTCAAACGTAAGATTTATACCACCTATACTCACTAAGCAAAAGGGATACACATTTTGAACCTTAATATCTTCCTCTAAAATAATTGATATAATTAATGTATTCTCTAGCATTTTGCATGCCACTGACAATTTCTTTGTAAAATAAGAAGAGATAAAAGAATATGAAACTCCAAAATCAAATAATATCCTTACATTAAAGGCTTGAATAGGAAGAATACGTGTGACAATTGTGTTTGAGGCTTGTGCCTCCTGTTAGGTCAATACAAAGACTCTCCATTTCCCTCTGCTTATTAGTGCTTACCTTGAAGCTTGACATACAACTTTTATGTTCCTATGCTTGATTCATTACCTCATCCCATTCTTCATTTAACCGTATTCATACCACTATTACTGCCCCTTTCCACCTAAATTATAGATTGGAAAGCTTAGGGTTTACCAGTTGGCGTTATTTGTAGGCAATTTTTCACAAGATGCCCAGTTTGACCACATTTAAAACTAGCACCCCCTATTGTGAACATGTGATTTTGCACCTTTAAGGCCTAGTCAAACTCATGCCGAACCGAATGACACCAACCATGGACCCTATACCTTCTAAAAACTAACCCAGGAGCACTAAGCAGCTAAACTCAAAGTCCAGTTGAGGGAGCCACCCAACAGGCATAGAAAAGATGCATATAAGCCTGGTGGATCCTCCCATCCTTGTATGCGGCTCCACCTTTTCTTCTGGGCGACAAAGGCTACCCAGATCTAGGGTTAGGGCAGCTGCCGCCCACAAGGCCTAGATCCTGGTTGCTTACTGGGCGGCTTTGCCAAGTAGCCAAGGGCAACAACCCTTTAGAGGTGGTAGATCCCCTTTCTTGCTTAGCGGATCTGCCATACCTAGCCAGTGGATTCTCCTTTCTTTCTGGGTGGTTCCCATTTTCCTGTGCATTTTTCTCCCAATCTCACATTGGAAAATCTTCAAAGTGCACTCCTAACCTTTGCCAATAAATATAGGCCTCTCGCAACCTTTCAAATGGCCCTAATTAACTAGATTGATTTTTCTCTAGCTAACTCTCCATTCTCCCTCCAATTTAATATTTCTTATAAAAGAGGTTTTTGAGTTCAAACTAATTTCTTTAATTCTTTTTGAATTAAAGGAATAAAAAAAAAAAATTGGCGTGTGGAGTCTCAAATTAATTATCCTTGAATTAATTTGATTTTTAAGACTAATTTTCCTAGCGATAATTTTGGAGATTCAGACTAATTATATTTTCCTTTGTTATAATTTTAGATATTTGGACTTATTAAATTCCTTTTTGCAATATATTTTTGGAAAACTGAAATTTCAATTCGGTAAGGCCCTCCATTTGCCTCTACCTTGAAAAACACAAAGAAAAAGTATAAATCCCTTAACTCAACTTTTTTCAATTTAAGACATCTTAAATTGCTTCTCCCTTTATTTGATAGAGCATCAAATAACTAAAACATGATAAATCAAACTTATCATATTTAAAATCAGACTTTTAATCAGACCTAAAGTCAAAATCTTTTTTAAAATCAGACTTAAATCATTTTGCAAGAAGAGCGAACAACACAAATTTTAATTCCCATTCGAAGGGATATATAGATGTACTTTAAATTAAGCATCAAATAAAAAAAGCACAAAAAATCATTTTCGCTCTTTTCTTGCTTTTATGCTATTTAGTTAAGTAATTTTAAGGAATGTGTGATTAACCTAAAACCTATAAAGGCTAGAGTTAATATCCCATATTTTGGTAATGTAATTTAAATTATTGCTTTTAATTCTTTACCACTTTAAATGAATAGTTTATTGCTTTTCCTATTTATTGCTTTGCATCCAATCAATGCGATCCAAGTACTGTTCACATAAAAAAATGATGTTTTCAAGTCATAATTAAATTAAAGCCAAATTCAAGTTTCTTAATTGAAAACTTAGTCCCTGAATCTAAACTCATTTCGAATGTCTAGTGCACTTTTTTATTGGATAATAATTGGAGTCAAACTAGATTTTTACCTTATATTTTCCTATAAAAATAAATTAAGGTGACAACTCTCTAAAAGTTTCAAAAATAAAAGATAGAAAAAATAATCTTCTAAAAATAAAGCGAGAGTTACTTCCGCGTGAGACTTAGCCTCGAAAGAGCGTTTCGATTCCTAGCGAACTAGGTGAGACCTCACAATGGACAACTCTACTTGGGAGAAACCATTTTATAAAAAGAAAATAATAAGAGTTCTACCATTTATTTAAATATTTTCAAAGTAACTTTGATTTGGCTTTCAAATTAATTTTGAATTTATATTTTATGCATTGCTTTACATAGGCTCTTTGCTTAAACTAGTTATAAAATTTAACCTTTAAGTAGCATTGATTCGACAACTCTCTTTAAGTATGTTGAGAGATAGCGAAAGTATCCAGCCCTCGATAAATCTTTAATCTTTTTGAAGTATAATGAATAGTTATATTATTGGATCCACGCAAAACTCATTGTTTCATATGTGGTTAGGTATATCACTACTCTATTATGGTGGGTACCCTATATTCAAGTCACCCAAATTCTTCATGTAATGAAAATTAAATCTTGACTATAGGTTCCATGATCCATAATCAATTAAGACCCATGTTCATAAAATAAAATTTTCCTATGTGCATTTATATGTGTACTATATCTATGCAAACTATGCATTCATACATTGGACCATTAACTAATGAGTCGAGAGTCAATCATAAGAGCCCCAAAACTAAGAGAGCAGAATCCAAATAGTCAAACACTAACCTAAGGGAATCTTCTTCCCTCAAAACCATGTATATCATACCTATATCTTGTGCAATGATCTGACCCCTTATTTTTATTTTTGAAAGGTGTCAATGGCTAACGAGATTGATCTGGATACCATGAATGCACTGCTCACCACCCTCCTTAACAGATAAGATGACACTTTTTGAGTTGCTCTAGAAGCCTAACAAAACATGTTTTCTAAAACCTTGAATAAATGGTAATACCTAAAATTTTTTTTATGCATGTTTGTTGAGATGATTGTGAATAGATTAATGTTTTGAGAATTTCAGAATCTGTATTCTGGAAGAATCTGGTGAGTCAGTTCTCATGATCTTAAAGGAATAATTTGAGAAAGTGTAAAACATAAGAGTTTTAGATTTATATTTTATCTTTAAGTTTGTAAAACTATTTTGTAAAATTTTATGTGTGTGAGGAGATATGCTTCCTCGACCAGAATTTGTCTAGTTCGCTATTTCTTGCAGAAATTTTGAGAATATTTGTTTATTCTAAGAATGTTAGAGGCTGAGTGAGTCAAAAGTGTAAACATGAAATTTTTTTATTTATATGTTATATAGATTAATGCAAAATTTCAAGGAGATTAGATAATTTTAGCTCAAGAGAAATCTAAATTAATTAGACCTGCTCGAATAGTACTTAAAGAGTAAAGTAAGAGTGAAATTTGAAAATTCACCATAAATTGTGTAGATCTTCTTTTGACCTGAATTTTGGATATGTTGGACCCATAAGTATCTATTTTAAGTGACAAAAAGAATGGATGAGTTTGGATGTCTGTAACTTGTTTGCAAGCTGGTTTAGTGCGAGTTGGCGAGTAAGGTTTTCCAGCTCGACAGAAATAGGTAGTGCGAGCTGGCTCCTCGATTTCGAGGTTGATAGAGACTGATCGAGATGGATAAGTGAGATTAGCGAAGTGGGATTGCCGAGGTGGAATTTGGAGAAGTAGAGATTGGCGAGGTGGAATCTAGCGAAGTGGGACTGGCGAAGTGAAAATTTAGCGAGGTAGAATTTGGCAAGGTGGAATCTGGCGAAGTGGGACTGGCGAGGTAGAAATTTGACGAGGTGGAATTTGGCGAGGTGGAATCTAGCGAAGTGGGTATTAGTGAGGCAGTAGCTTATTTAAAAAAGAAGCAATAGTCATTTTTCCACGATAACTTTTCCTCTTTTCTTTCTTTCTTCTTCATTTCTTCTCCTATCTCTCTCCAATCTGTTCCATTTATTTTCTAATTCATTAATACTCATAATTAATGCATTAAATTATTAAATTATCACATTCAAAGGTTTCGATCATCATTTTCAAGCTCAGATCCTTCAAGAACTCATTTTTGAGGAAATAAGGTGATTTTCTCCAAACTTCATTTTCTTTTTAGATTAAGATTTTCGGTAGTTAGAATAATTATTTATGAGTTATATAGAACTTATTATGAGCATTTAAGGCTATTAATTTTGATTAATATGGAAGATACCAGAATTTATGAATTTTGATGAATAGTGATGTGAATAGTAAGTATGTTCTTAATTTTCAGATTTTCTTTAAGAGATGAATTAAATTGATGTTAGAAACAATAATAGAGACTATAAGAAGGTTAAAATTATAAGGAACCATATTATATACTATTAATTGAGGAAACTCTAATTTTGAGTATTTGGAAAAATTGTCATAGGAGAAGAGAACTCAAGGAAATAGAGGAGATTATTGAATGTACAAGTAATTGAGGGAAATGCAAAGATAAATTGCTTAAGTATGAACATTGCATATGCATATTGTTTCTTTGAAATTGATTGTTCAATTCTTCTTAATATTCATATATGATTCTCATATTACGAAACATTGTATTATTAACCTATTAAAGGAAATTCCCATGATGTTCTCAAATAAATAATAAATTGTTCCATGTAATCACTTTATATGTTGCAAATGACTTGGTCATTTTTCCTTGGATCAAGCTCATGTGAAACCTATTTGCTATTTTGAATGATTTATGATTATATGTTGATGGTCTTGTGACCAATATGATTCTTTGTGAGATCTAAGCTATATGACCCATGAAACATATATGTATAGAACGCTCTTCCCAATGAGAGTAAATTCATTGGTCCATTGTGCACTTTGGGAACCTAACTGATAGAATTTTTATCAGCGTTCCACCTAGAGGGGACTATGAGATCTAGGCATATGCCTGGCCAAGCATATGTTTTGCGATAAGGTAGCAAGGACTACTGATGCGCTCTGTTGTGATAAGGTAGCAAGGTTACTGATGCACTCTACAGTTCTATCATATGATTTAACAATGTTATTCGATTGTGAGCACTTATGTTCTTGTCAGCATAACCTTATGATATTTTCTTATCCATGTTCCTTTGGCTTGACCTTTACTTTTCATGTTCATATCTTACTGAGTTGAAGGCTCACTCATCTTCTGTGAATTTCAGGTGATAGTGTAGCTCGAGAGGGAGCTAATATAGAAGACAGAGCTTCTTAATTCATTCCTCCAAGAAGATTCTATGTAATCCTTTTGATATATATTCATTAGTTTGTATTATGGTATTGTATGTATGAGGAGTATACTCTAGAGCTCCGTAGTTAGATGTTGAGGATGATATTATTTTAATGTTTGAATTGTTATAATTAGGCTGCTCTTGTTCCTTATTGATGTGGGATGTACCCTTTGATCGGTAAGAAATAAGAGGAAATCATATGATGATAAATATAAATGTATGAATGATGATTGTATGAATCATAAAAATGAGTATTTGTAATGATAACTATGTATGATATGGATATGTATTGTATATAAGATCCAGGATATGAGTGTTCTATGAGTTTATGGTGGCCTTAAGCCTACCCTTACCCTAAGACTGTCACACCACTAGAGTTGGGGTGTGACAAAGGTGGTATCAGAGTTATAGGTTTATAATCCTTAAGATAGAAGATAGATAGATGTGCATGAGCCCTAGTATAAGTATTGATTAAGATAACTACGGAGCATAGGATTCATGTCACGTCACGTCAATGTTGTGTATTCCTTTGGAATAGATCTGCGTTAATCTTGTGTTTTGAGTCTAAGTTTGCTTTGTTTCTCTTATCAGTATCGAGATGCCTCCACGACATAATAGAGGACGAGGTCGAGGTCGTCCTAGATGAGATTTGCCTTTTGAAGAAGGTTCTGTGGGTGGAAATGGAGGAGATGAGGTCCTGTGCCACCAGTAGATGTGGCTAATATGGCTCAACAATTAGAACAACTGCAAAGGAACTATACAATGATAGTTGAGTTCATTACTCAGCAAAGACAACAATAGGTACCTCCAGTACAGGCTCCAGAGATTCCTGTTCCTCCAGCAGTTCCACCACCCGCTGTACGTCCAGTGGAAGAGGTATCATTCGAGAGATTTCTTAAGCTTAAGCCCTCAGAGTATAGAGGTGAGGTGGATGCTACAGATTTCCTAGAAGAAATCGAAGAGAAAGTACAGATTCTACGGATTCTTGATAGAAGAGATATAGAGTTTGTGGGCTATTTGATGAAAGCTGAGGCCAAGGATTGGTTCAAGAGAAGTATTTCTGGTATGCTTTGGGGAAATGAAGATCTTTCTTGGGATAAATTCAAGGAATTGGTACTGAATGAATTTCTTTCAGAGAGCGTGAGAGAAGCTAAATCTACAAAGTTTGAAAGATTGGTTCAGACACCTAGTATGAGTGTTTCAGAGCATGCCAGGAAGTTCAGTCAGTTAAGCAAATTTGCTCCGGCTTTGGTGCCTATAGAAGTGGCAAGGATTCAGAGGTTTCGCAGAGGATTAGTGGCTCCACTATTTAAACTCCTAGCTGCTCTTAAGTTTGACTCTTACTCTAAGCTAGTGGATAAAGCTAGGGTAATTGAGAATAGAGAGATGGAAGCTAGATTTGAAAGAGATGAGAAGAAGAAATTTAAAGTAGGTAGTTCTTCTAAACAAGAAAGTGGAATGAAAAGTATGGGAGTGACTCATCAGCCAGCTTCTAGGAGTGGGTATAGAGGACCTTCAGAGAGATCACAGCAGAGTCGGACTACCCCTGGACCCACTTCTTAGATGAGCCATGGTTCAGCTAGCTTTGCACCATCCAGGACTCCTAGACCTTTGTGTTCTACATATGGTAAATTTCATAATGGCCCTTGTCATTATGCAACAGGAGCATGCTTTAGGTGTGGACAACAAGGTCATTTACTCAAGAATTGTCCACAACCATCCTTTAGAGATAGACCTCAGGCTTCTCAGACCACAGTTCAAATGAATAGGGAGAGGAGTGTTAGTCAGCATCCAGGTGCAGGCCGAGGCATTTTGGGCAGGACTTTAGAGGCTGACAGAGGGTCAGGTCAACATGTGGCTCAGGCTTTGAGGTCAATTCCCATAGGTAAAGGCAGAGGCAGAGTTTTTGCTCTAGCACAGCATAAGATCCAAGCATCTAACACGGTTGTTACGGGTATTCTTCCGATCCAAGCTTTGAATGCTAGAGTGTTGTTTGATTCAGAAGCTACGCATTCTTTTGTGTCATCATATTTTGCTAAGAAATTGCATGTGCCCTATGAGTTGCTTGAAACTGTATTGATTGTTTCTGCTCCTTTAGAGGAAGAGATTGAAGTTCAAAACTTTTATCCCTCATGTGTGGTTAGCATAGGTGGCAAGAACTTGAATGTAGATTTGATTGAATTGTCTGTGTTGGAATTTGATGTGATTTTGGGCATGGACTGGTTGTCCAAGCACTATGCTACCATAGATTGTAATGGGAAGAAGATAGTTTTCAAGTCAACTTCAGGTGAGGAGTTTGAATTTCAAGGGGAGAGGAGCGAAGTACCATACAATGTGATATCTGCCATTAGGGTAAGAAGGTTGTTAAGAAAGGGCTGCCAAGGGTATTTGGCTTATGTTCGGGATACTAGTAAGAAAGTGAAAGACATGGAGCAGATTCCAATAGTTAGTGAGTTTCTAGACATATTTCCTGAAGAATTACCAGGGTTGCCACCAGATAGAGAGTTAGAGTTCGGTATCGAGTTGCTATCTAGTACGAGTCCTATTTCTATTACTCCCTACCGTATGGCACCGATTGAGTTGAAAGAATTGAAAGTCCAGTTGCAGGATATGCTTGACAAGGGATTCATTAGACCTAGCAGTTCACCATGGGGTGCACCTGTACTTCTTGTGAAGAAGAAAGATAGTTCTATGAGATTGTGTATTGACTATAGGCAGCTTAATAAGGTTACCATCAAGAACAAATATCCTTTACTAAGGATAAATGATATGTTTGACCAGTTGCAAGGTGCTAGTCATTTCTCCAAGATAGACTTGAGGTTGGGTTATCATCAGTTAAGAATTCATAATGAGGATATATCGAAGACGGCTTTTCGGACCAGATATGGACACTATGAGTTCTTAGTGTTGCCATTTGGATTAACTAATACACCAGCTGCATTCATGGACTTGATGAATAGGGTGTTCATGCCATTTCTGGACAAATTTGTCATTGTATTCATCGATGATATCCTTGTATATTCTAGGAGCAAGGAAGAGCATGAAGAACATCTACAGATTGTATTACAGACCTTGAGGAAGCATAAGTTGTTTGCCAAGTTCTCCAAGTGTGAGTTTTGGCTCGATAGTGTTTGTTTTCTTGGGCATGTGGTGAGTAAGGAAGGACTTGAAGTTGATCCTAGAAAGGTGGATGCAATTCTTAGTTGTCCTAGACCCATAAATGTTTCCAAAGTTAGAAGTTTCTTGGGTTTGGCAGGGTATTATAGGAGGTTTGTGCAAGATTTTTCTAAGATTGCAACACCTTTAACCAAGCTTACTCAAAAGCAAGTGAAATTCTAATGGACGGATGCTTGCAAAGGGAGTTTCCACAAGTTAAAGACTTATCTCACTACGACACCTATCTTAGCTTTGCCGTCTGGTGAAGGAGGATATGCGGTGTATTGTGATGCATCGAGAGTAGGGCTTGGTTATGTGCTTATGCAGCATAGTAAGGTGATAGCCTATACTTCTAGACAATTGAGTAAGCATAAGGTGAATTACCCTATGCATGATCTTGAGATGGCTGCAGTTGTATTTGCATTAAAGATATGGAGACACTACTTGTATAGAGGGAAGTGTGAGATCTTCACAGATCATAAGAGCTTGAAATATATATTTCAGCAGAATGATCTTAACCTTAGGCAAAGAATATGGGTTGAATTGTTTAAAGATTATGACTGTGAAATATTATACCATCCCGAAAAAGCTAATGTAGTGGCAAATGCATTGAGTAGAAAGTCTTTGGGAAAGCTTAGCCCATATCCAAGTGAGTAAAAGATCATTAGTAAGGGAAGTGCAGAGATCGCATGATATAGGAATTAGTTTGGATTTGTCAGATTCAGGAGTGCTTTTAGCATATTTCCAAGTCAAACCGGTTCTTATTGATAAGATAAGAGAAGCGCAAGATAAGGATCCTAAGTTGGTAAAGCTAAAGAACGATGTGGGAACAGAGAGAGCTTCAGGCTTTGCCATGGTTGATGGTTTACTGAGACTGAGCAATAGATTATGTGTGCATCCAGGTGCAACTAAGATGTATCACGACATCAAGAGTTCTTATTGGTGGAGTGGAATGAAAAGAAATGTCGCAGAATATATAGCTAAATGTCTAACTTATCAACAAGTTAAGTTCGAGCATCAGAAACCTTCGGGACCACTTCAACAGTTGCCATTGCCAGAATGGAAATGAGAGAGAGTGACTATGGATTTTGTGGTTGGATTACCAAGGACTTCAGGAGGTCATGATTCAATATGGGTTATTATTGATAGATTAACCAAGTCAGCTCACTTCTTGCCAGTCAAGATGACTTATACAGCTTCTCAGTATGCCCAAATTTATGTCGATGAGATTGTCAAACTTCATAGAGTTCCAGTTTCGATCATTTCAGATAGAGTTACTTAGTTCACCTCGAGATTTTGGCAGAAATTACAAGAGTGCTTGGGTACACAGCTTGATTTCAGCACAGCATTTCATCCGCAAACAGATGGGCAATCAGAGAGGACCATCCAAACTCTAGAAGACATGTTAAGGATGTGCATTCTAGACTTTGGAGGAAATTGGGATGCTCATTTGCCGTTGATAGAATTTTCCTACAACAACAACTACCATTCCACAATCCAGATGTCCCCTTATGAAGCTTTGTATGGCAGAAAATGCAGATCTCCCTTGTGTTGGGATGAGGTTGGAGAAAAGTATATCGAAGGACCATAATTGATAAGATATATGATAGAAAAGATTCCACTGATCTGAGAGAGATTAAAGACAGCTTTCAGTTGCCAAAAGAGTTATGCCGATCTAAAGAGAAACGACATTCAGTTTTCCATTGGAGATCTAGTGTTTTTAAAGATCTCACCAATGAAAAGAGTTCTATGGTTTGGCAAGAGAGGCAAGATATATCCATGATTTATTATACCATTTGAGATTTTAGATAAGGTTGGAGAAGTTTCATATAGGTTAGCCTTGCCACCAAATTTAGACAATGTGCATCTAGTATTCCATGTGTCAATACTTTGAAAGTATGTGACAGATTCTTCTCATGTGTTGCAAACTCAAGCAGTAGATCTTCAGCAAGACTTGACTTATGAAGAGGTTCCTGTGGCAATTGTTGATAAAATGATTAAAAAGTTAAGGAACAAAGAGATAGAAATGGTTAAGGTCTTATGGAAGAATTAAGTAATGGAAGAGTGCACTTGGGAAAGTGAGCAAGCTATGCAAGCTAAGTATCCCCATCTATTTTCAGTTTAAGATAAGTTCTTTAAAATTTGAGGACTGATTTATTTAAGGGGGGAAGAATGTAATACCTGCAAAAAAAATTTATGAATGTTTATTGAGATGATTGTGAATAGATTAATGTTTTGAGAATTTCAAAATCTGTATTCAGGAAGGATCTGGTGAGTCAGTTTTCATGATATTAAAGGAATAATTTAGGAAAGTGTAAAACATAAGAGTTGTTAAATCTGTAGAACTGTTTTGTAAAATTTTGTGTGTGAGAGGAGATATGCTTCCTCAACAATAATTTGTCTATTTCACTATTTCCTGCAGAAAGTTTGAGAATATTTATTTATTCTGAGAATGTTAGAGGCTGAGTGAGTCAAAAGTGTAAATATAAAAAATGTTTATTTATGTGTTATATAGATGGCTGTAAAATTTTAAGGAGATTGGATAATTGTAGCTCAAGAGAGATCTAAATTAATCAGACCTGCTTGGATAGTACTAAGAGTAAAGTCAGGGCAAAATTTGGAAATTCACCATAAATTGTGTAGATCTCCTTTTGACCTGAATTTTGGCTATGTTGGCCATCTAGGTGTCTATTTTAAGTGACAAAAAAAACGGAGAATTTTGGATGTCTGTTACTCATTTGCGAGCTGATTTAGTGCGAGTTGGCGAGGAAAGTTTTCCAGCTTTGCAGAAATAGGTAGTGAGAGCTGGCTCCTCGATTTCGAGGTGGATAAAGGTTGATCGAGCTGGATAAGTGAGATTAGCGAAGTAGAATTGCCAAGGTGAAATTTAGCAAAGTGGAGATTGGCGAGGTGAAATTTAGCAAAGTGGAGATTGGTGAGGTGGAATCTGGCGAGGTGGAATCTGGCGAAGTGGGACTGGCGAAGTGGAAATTTAGCAAGGTGGAGTTTGGCGAGGTGGAATATGGTGAAGTGGGACTGATGAAATGGAAATTTGGTGAGGTACAATCTGGCGAGATGGACTCTAGCGAAGTGGGACTGGCAAAGTGGAAATTAGTGAGGCAGTAGCTTATTTAAAAGAAAAGTAGTAGCCATTTTTCCACGATAACTTTTTCTCTTTTCTTTCTTTCTTCTTTATTTCTTCTCTTATCTCTCTCAATCTGTTTTATTTATTTTCCAATGCATTAATACTCATAATTAATGCATTAAATTATTAAATTATTATATTCAAATGCTTCGATCATCATTTTCAAGCTTAGATCCTTCAAGAACTCATTTTTGGGGAAATAAGGTGATTTTCTCCAAACTTCATTTTCTTTTTAGATTAAAATTTTTGGTAGTTAGAATAGTTATTTATGAGTTATATAGAACCTATTATGCGCATTTAAGGCTATTAATTTTGATTAATATGGAAGAAACCAGAATTTATGAATTTTGATGAATAGTAACATAAATAGTAAGTATGTTCTTAATTTTCAGATTTTCTTTAAGAGATGAATTAAATTGATGTTAGAAATAATAATAGAGACTATAAGAAGATTAAAATTATAAGGAACCATATTATGTACTATTAATTGAGGAAACCCTAATTTTGAGTATTTGGAAAAATTGTCATAGGAGAAGAGAACTCAAGGAAATAGAGGAGATTATTGAATGTACAAGTAATTGAGGGAAATACAAAGATAAATTGCTTTGAGGTAAGTATGAACATTGCATATGCATATTGTTTCTTTGAAATTAATTGTTTAATTCTTCCTAATGTTCATATATGATTCTCATGTTATGAAACATTGTATTATTAACCTATTAAAGGAAATTCCCATGATGTTCTCAAACAAATGATAAATTGTTCCATGTAATCACTTTATATGTTGTAAATGACTTGGTCATTTTTTCTTAGACCAAGCTATGTGAAACCTATTTGCTATCTTGAATGATTTATGATTATATGTTGATGGTCTTGTGACCAATATGATTTTTTGTGAGATCTAAGCTATATGACCCAGGAAACATATATGTATAGAACGCTCTTCCCAATGAGAGTAAATTCATTGGTCCATTGTGCACTTTGGGAACCTAACTGATAGAATTTTTATCAGCGTTCCACCTAGAAGGGACCATGAGCTCTAGGCATATGCCTGGCCAAGCATATGTTTTGCGATAAGGTAGCAAGGACTACTGATGCGCTTTGTTGTGATAAGGTAGCAAGGCTACGATACACTCTGCAGTTCTATTATATGATTTGATAGTGTTATTCGATTGTGAGCACTTATGTTCTTGTAAGCATAACCTTATGATATTTTCTTATCCATGTTCTTTTGGCTTGACCTTTACTTTGCATGTTCATATCTTACTGAGTTGAAGGCTCACTCATCTTCTGTAGATTTTAGGTGATAGTGTAGCTCGAGAGGGAGCTAATATAGTACAGAGAGCTTCTAGATTCATTCCTCTAAGAAGACTCTATGTAATCTTTTTGATATATATTTATTAGTTTGTATTATGGTATTGTATGTATGAGGAGTATACTCTAGAGCTCCGTAGTTAGATATTGAGAATGATATTATTTTGATGTCTGAATTATTACAATTGAGCTGCCCTTACTCCTTATTGATGTGGGATGTATCTTTTGATCTGTAAGGAACAAGAGAAAATCATATGATGATAAATATAAATGTATGAATGATGATTGCATGAATCATAGAAATGAGTATTTGCAATGATAACTACGTATGATGTGGATATGTATTGTGTAAGAGATCCAGGATATGAGTGTTTCACGGGTTTATAGTGGCCTTACGCCTACCCTTGCCCTAGGACAGTCGCACCACTGGAGTTGGGATGTGATATAAATAGCGTCAATCCATCATCTAAGAAATGATGGGGGATGTTGAACAAAATCCTATTGGTAGGCAACCCAACCTGAACCGTAATGTCTCCACCTCAATTCCCCCTATTATTGATCTACAAATAATAGGAAAGCTCTTGAGAATGTTAGGCCATCACCCATCCATTTTGCCTCTCACATTACCCTGACTCCTCTTCGAATCTTTTTCAGGGAGGAGATGATCTTAACCTACCTGATGCTCGAAAGCTAATTGAAAAATTTAGGGACATGAAAAGGGTCCTAAAAAAATCAAGAGGCACAATGACCTTATTGATATGGACACTATGCCCTGTTCCCTAATGCTAGGGTCCCATCTAAATTCAAAATGCCTAACATGGGAAAATTCGATGGCACCACCTACCCCAAGATTCACTTAAAGATGTAAATGGGGGAAATGAATCCTTCAAGAGTAGACAATGAGCTCCTTGCTTAATTATTCTAACAATCCCTAACCGGTGCTGCTGTAAGATGGTTTATGCTCTTAGACACTAATTCAAAAAGACTTGGGATGATATTTGCAATGATTTCATTAAGCATTGCCACTATAATATTAAGGTGGGTATCACCCGAAGGGTTGTGAAAACCACCAAACAATAACAAAGGGAGTCTTTCTCCACTTTTTTTACCAAATGGAGGGTGAAAGCTGACCAAATAATGAATAAGCCCACTAAACAATAACTTATTAACATTATTGTTAAGAATCTTCTGTCTATTTATCAAATACATCTCTAAACATAGTACATGCCAAACTTCAAGGCCCTTATCGCTATAGCTTCTAAAATAGAGGATTTGAACTAAAGTGGGCAAATCAAAGATGAGTCATCTACCTTTAATTCAAGATATAGGAGAAACATCAACTAACTCCTAACACCAACAACTCCACTAATCAGAAAAGTGGAGAAATAATAGCCAATTCCAACCACCAGCTTATGCGATTGGAAAGTAGGGCCTTCACTGACCTATGCCTACCTTTGAGCATGGTATATAAGAAGGATTTGGAGTCAACATTGGTCAAACATTTGGAGCCTAGGTGTCACGACCCTTTTTCAGATCGCGACGGCCCTAGGGCACGGGAGATGCCAAGGGCGACCAACACCCGTAGAACCCAGTATCATATGCATAATCTATAAACCACAATATATCATCCATTTTATTTAGTTACTATCCATTCTGTTATTCTGTAATTCATTCTGTTATTTACTACAATTGGCTGTAATAGTCCAGATATCATATCATATAATCATCATATAACTCATAATACCATCACATACATATATATATGTGTTCATTTCCTAGCTAACCCTTACATACCCCATGGAGCAGCAAGATTATGAACATCAAAATAATAATACAGAATCAGAATATATACATCAGAACTGCTAGCAGAAATCCTCGGATGACAGACGACAGGATTCTGCAATCTACTCCTCTCCTGAAATGGGTAAACAAAGAAAAGGTGAGTATATAAGATACTCAGTGAATCTATATGCATCAACAAATAAACAGTAGGTAATAGTGG
>CANXYC010311333.1:0-10983 GCA_948193065.1 Aleurites moluccanus | reverse complement strand
CTAAAGAGAGAATGACATTTGAAGAAAAATTACTTTATTTCTCCAAAAACTAATTTCCTTGAAAATCTGCTTTAAAAATAAATATTAATGCCTTAGAATGTGATAATTTAGTAATTTAATGCATTAATTTTGAGTATTAATATATTAGAAAATAAATGGGACAAATTTGAAAAGAAATGAAGAAGAATAAAGAAAGGAAGAAGAAGAAAATCGTGAAAAATATAGCTACTGGACATCTGGTTAAATAGACTGCTGCCTCACAATTCCGCTCGTCAGCTCGCCTCGCCAATCCGCTTCGGCAAATGCCACTTCTCCAATTGCCGCCTCTGTAATCCCACTTCGCCAAACTTGCCTCGCCTAACTCTACTTCGCATATACCACCTCGGCAATGCCTCTTAGCCAAACTTGCCTCGCCTACCTCCATTTCCCATATGTCACCTCGGCAATGCCTCTTCGCCAAACTCGCCTCGCCTAACTCCACTTCGCATATGCCACCTCGGCAATGCCTCTTCGCCAAACTTGCCTCGCCTAACTCCACTTCGCATACGCCACCTCGGCAATGCCGCTTCGCATAATGCCACTTAACCTATTCCTTCTTCACCAAACTCCACTTTGCGAACTACCTCCTCGCATTTGTCAGCTCGCAAATGCTACCTCACATTTGCCGGCTCGCAATGCCACTTCGCATTGCAAGATTCTGCCGAGCTGGAACCCTTCCATGACAACTCATATTAAATCAGCTCGCAAATGAGCTACAAATATCTAAACTCCCTAATTTTTTTTGTCACTTAAATTAGACACTCAGGGGTCCAACATATCCAGAATTTAAATCAAAAGGATATCTACACAAATCATGGTGAATTTCTAAACTCACCCTGACTTTGCTGCCCAAAATTATCTGAACAGGTATGATTAATTCCACTCTCAACTGAGATATACTTATCAAATTCCCCTAAAATTTTATAGACAACAACATAACGTACAAAGAAACATTTCTCATGTTTAAACTTTTAGCTCATTCAGCCTCAATCATTCCCAGAAAAATTAAACATTCTCAGATTCCTGCAGAAAATAATGAACCAGACAGGTTCTGATCAAGGAGGCATATCTATTCACATACACAGAATTTTACAGAACCGTTTTATAGACTTAAAGATGAGATATAGATATACAACTTTTATATTTTACACTTTATCAAATTATTCCTTTAAAATCATGCAATCAGCCTCACAAAATCCTCCATGCATACAAAATTTCTGAATTTCTCAAAACATTTTTATATCCTCAATCAATTCAAGAAATATACAATTAATAAAATAACAAAAAAAATGACAGATATTACAAATTCAATCACATATAAACCATCTATTAGTCTCCAATTAACATATCCTAATCTCAATTAACACATACTAATACAAAATCAAAAATTCATTCTTCACAACTTTGAATTAGGATATCCGAATTAGGGAAAACCTATCAAATGCATCAATTGATGCAATTAAATACTAAACCCATTCTAATTGACATCTAAAACATATGAATCAAGTATTAAACCAAACAAATCACATCTTTACCTTAAGATGGAGAAATGACCGAAATCTACATGGCATGAATTCTTGAAATTTCTTAATTTTCCAAGCTAATTAAGGATGGAAAACAATGAATCAAAGGTTTGATTCAAGTTTACTTTAGGTTTTCTCTTTGATTTTTCAAGAAAAATTGATGAAGAATTTGGAGAAGAAGCATTCGGCCAACACATGAAGAAGAAGAAGAAAATGGCCAAAAATTTCATAAGGCATGCTTATATATTAAGTCAAACTTAGCAAATTATATTCTGGTCCTTAAACTTTCCATTAATCACACTTTTTTACATTTCTTTCTGTAATTTATTCTGACAATTCTGTTGAGAATTAGATTTCAAAGTGGAAATTTACATAACTTATTTTTATTTATACTTTATTATTAAAATAGTTTCAGAGCCATTCTGAAACTCAGACAGTCGGTTTTTCACTATTCCCTCAAAATTTCACTTATTTACGATTTTGCCATCACTTATTTTTTCAGTGTTCCTAAATATTTTTCATCTCTTCCTTTTTACCATAATTACACATATATTTATGTGATTCTTTATCCCCTGGTCTGATTCAGAAATTTTTTAGTCAACCGAATTACTATTTCCTGGGCAGTGTTATTAACACCGATATTTTTCAGGAAAATAGCTCATATGCATTCTAACTGTATTTAAAAATTATTTTTCATTATTTTAGTGTTTCCAATTCAATAACTAGACGTATTACTGTTGAATCATGATAGCATTTTTTAGGGTATTACATATATATGCTTTTATTGTATTTAATAACATAAAATAATTAAGATGCATCAAAATTAATTACAAAAAGTAATAAACACATAATTAACACTAGCTAATTATGTAAATTATAAATTATCTTTAATTTAATATTTTATTCTCATTTTTTTATCTTATAATTCTTTTATTTTATTTTATAATTTATTAATAATAACATTAAATTATTTTATTATAATTAGCTTACTAATAAATTTTAAAATTAATTAATTAATTCAAAATTAAACTAAATTATAAATAATAATCTTCAATTATAAATTCTATTCTAATATTTTCATTTCTAATTAATTTTTTTATTTTCTTATTTATTCATAATATATTGAAATAATGTATATAATTAAATTTAAAATTAACTAATTAATTCAAAGTTGACCAAATAATAGTCTCTAACTAACTAATTAGGACAAAATTAAACTTATTTATAAATAATAGCCTTTAGTTACGTATTCTATTCTAACTTTTTTCTTTCCTAATTAATCTATTTTTTATCTTTTTATTTATTACTCCATCCATCCCAAAATAAATGTTTTAATTTTCTTTTTTGATATATCCTAATTTAATTATCTCATTTCTTAATTTAAACTTTATTTTACCTTAATATTTTAATAATACTCTCATATACTTAGTCTTATATAATTAATATAAAATTGAAAAACAAAAACATTCATGAACTTTTGAAAATATAAAAAAATATTTATTATCTCAATTTTATCTATCTATCCCACCACTTTATATATATATTATTTTATTTTACCCTCTGTTATTTTTTTATGGATCAAGAAAAATGTGAGTGTGAAATAGATAATTTTCATGTTCAAAATTTGCCGCAAGAAAAAAAAGTATTGGAACTTTAAATTGGGAAATATAAACACGTGAGAGATTAAAGAGAAATTCTCAAAAAAAAAAAAAATGAAAAATAAGGAAATGTTTGTATTTAATTAGGTGATAGATATTAAAATAATAAAAGAGATGATTGTACTTAATTAGGAGAGAGTAAAAGTTAAAATAGTCTAAAATTTTTTCATAATATTTATATATTTTATAACTAAAATATTTATTTTGATACGAAAGGAGTAATAAATATATTAAAATAATATATTATAATTAACTTATAATTAAATTTAACTAATTAATTCAAAATTAACCTACTTTATAAATAACAATCTATAATTAACTAATTAATTCATAATTATTACTAATTTGTAAAAATATAATTTTTAATTATATATTATATTCTAATTTTTTTCTTTCCTAAATAATCCATTTTTTATTTTCTAATTTGTTAATAATAACCTTAAAATAATGTATTATCATTAAATTATAATAAAATTTAAAATTAACTAATCAATTGAAAATTTAACTAATGTATAAATAATAATATAAAATTACATATTCTATCGTAATTTTTAATTGCAAATTCAATTTTTTCAATTAAATATTAAATATCCTTTTTTTCAACAATATTTCAACAAATATTTCACAAATGTTTCACAAATATAAGATTTCCCAAACAATGAATTTTCACAAACATAATATTTTAAACGATGAATCTCCCAAATAAAGTTTCACATTGTCACAAAGAAATACATAAAAATTCAAAGCATTAATATTTCATAAACATAGTATTTTAAACAATATTTCACAATTATAATTCCCAAACAATATTTCACATTTTCACAAAAATTCCCATACAAAATTCCCAAACATTTTCACATAATTCTCAAACATAATTCACACACAAAAAAAAGAAAAAACATATCTGAAAATTGAAGCACCAGCAGCAGCAAACCCACACAGAGAAGGGAAAAAACTAAACCCAAAACAACTAAAAAAAATGAAATATATATGAAAAAATGGAGAATATAGAATATAACCAGAGAAAAACTGCAGAAAAATGGAGCATGGAAAAAAAAAAAAAAAAAAAAAAAAAAAAAAAGAAAAGATAAAACCTGACAAGGAACACAACTGGAGCAACCCTGTAATATTCTAGAAAGTTATAACTTACATGCATGAATTAATTCTCAGAATGTGGTTCATTAGTCTTAAAATGATGGAAAATAATTTTAGAGACACAGTTAGAAACCAAACTTTGTATTTTTCTGGAAAGCGGCTGTGTCGGGAATACTGCCGAGAAATTAGCAGTCCGGTCAACAGAAGAATTTCTGAAGTTGATATGGGGTAAAAGATCACCATAATTTATGTGTAATTTTGGTAAAAAGAAAAAAGTGAAAATCATTTAGGAATACTGAAAAAGTAACCAATGACATTATTGTAAATAAATGGAAGTTAAAGGTGAATAGTAAAAATTGGTCAGTCGGGATTACAGAATGACTCCAGAACTATTTTTATAAATAAGAATAAATTAAAATAAGCCTATTGATTCTCCACTTTGAAATCTAATTCCAGACAGAATTGACAGAATAAATTACAGAATATTTTGGACTAAAATGTGATGGATGGAAGTTTGAGAATTAAGTTGTAAATTTTCAATTGATTTTTGTATAAAGCTTATACTAAGAAAAATTTGATCATTTTCTTTCTTTTCTTCATTCCATTGCCGAACCCTTTCTTTCTCTCCATTCTTCATTTCTTCTTCTTTATCCATCAAATTTCTTAAGAGGAATTCATACCAAAGTTGAGTATGATTATAGTTTCATCATTTTCTTCCATTAGATAGCTTGGAGAATTGAAGAATTTCAAGGAAAACTTGGAAGGAGGTTTCGGCCACTTCACCTTTTATTGGTAAGAAATTGTTTTGTTTGATTTTATTGCCTATTTAGATGTTATTTAGGTTGAATTGAATGGGTTTGGAGGTTAATTGCATCAATTGATGCAAATTTGTAGGAATCCCTAATTTGGTTGGATAATTTGAAGTTGTAAGAAATGAATTGATGATTTAGTGATTGTTTATGTTAATTGATGTTAGAATTAGTCAATTGGATGTGATTAGGCAACTAATTGATAGATTAAATGATGTAGAATTGAAGTTTGGATCAAAGTGACCTAATGTGAACATTCATTTTTACACCCCTCGGACTCGCATCGACCCGAACGACATTCCCCGGAATCGAATCCGCACCCGGACGGACTCGAGACAGCCTCAGGATGAAGCTGGGTCACTGTGCCGCCCTCTAGGCTTGGCATTGCCGCCAGAGGGGGGTGGCGGTCTGGGCGGTAGCCGCTAAGCCCAAGGATCCCTTGCTGCGGCGCCACCCTCCCTCAGGGCCTGTGCTGCCAAGCCACTGGGGAGGTGCCACCCTCCCCTTTCTGGAGTCAGTGCCTCCTTTTTCCGGCAGCAGCGACGATCTTCATCCAATTTTCTGCGAATCCCACATCGAAAATTGATGGGATTCGACCCCCGGAGCTCCTATTATAAGTAGAGGGCCTCCCCCCACCTTCAAGACAATAAGAATGAAGGAAAAACAGCCCAAAACAAGCCAAGACTTGCAAAAGCAAGGAAAAAAGACAAGAAATCATTTTTGTCACTAGATTTCGTCTTTTTTCCTCTCCAAGTGAATATTTTCTTCTTCTTTAGCTCTCTTTCGATTTAAAAGAGTTGCTATTAGGGGAGTATTGAGCCTCTCAGTTGAATCTTTACTCGAAGTAAGGTCCCTCCGCAGATTTGCTTTCTTAAGAGCTAAGAAGGCATCCCGACTCATCAACTCGAGGCGCCATCTGATCCAAGGTGAAACTCCTCTCCGGAAGAGCACTCCGTCTGCCAGCTTCCTTAGAAGCTAGGGCAAAGGTACGTTATCTAACTCATCCTCTTTATTTTGGTAAAGCATTAAAATAAAGAATCAAAACATGATAAATTGGGCATAAAATCAACCCTCTTTCTCGAGAAGGAAGAACTGCGTGGGTTTTGATTCCCATTTGACGGGATACGCAGGCAAGCTGTATGAAAGCTTCAAATCCAAAAAACGACAAAACCATCTCTTTTCTCTTAAATTCTTTATTTAACTTTATTTGTTGTACATTATTTGGGGAATTTGTGATCAACCTAGAACCCATAAGAGTTAGAGTTGATATCCCCTATTTTTGAGATATTTAAGATGTAATAATTCACTTTTATCGCTTTCTTTTAATTGCTTTACTTGATTATATTATTCATCCATTTAATTACTTGTTCATGCATCCTATATGTCATTTCTTTAATTGTTCATGAAAATCATTTTAAATCAAGGTTAAAATTGAAAGCCAAGTTCAACCGAAGACCTAGTCCCCGAATCCTCTTTGGTTTCAAGGACTAGTGTACTTTTTCCTTTGGGATAAAATTGGAGTCAAAATGGGTTTTTACCTTAAATTTTCCCAACAAAAATAACTTAAGGTGGCGACTTCAAAACATCAAAATCGTTTTCAAATAAAAGGCGTTAAGCTTGTCTCCTCCGTGAGAATTGCCCCTATATGAGCACTCAGATGCCCCAATGCCTCTCTTTTTCCTTTCGAAGAGGGGCGGGCCCGGACGAGCGGCGCTTGGGAGAGGACTCACAATGTGTTGGTCAAAGGTCTTACTCTTTACAATCATATCATCTATATATGTTTCAACACTTTTTTCTATCTGGTCCTTGAACATTTTATTTACCAGCCTTTGATAGGTGGTCTCGACATTTTTCAATCCAAATGGCATAGAGACATAGCAATAGGTGCCTTTTTCAGTTATGAAGGTTGTTTTCTCCTCGTCTTTCGAATGCATCTTGATATGATGATATCCTTGTTTCACATCTAAGGATGAAAGATATCCAACCCTACTATTGAATCCACAATCTTGTCAATCATAGTCAACGGAAACAAGTCTTTGGGATATGCCTTATTCAAGTCCGTGAAATCCATTTACATTTTATAGCTCCCATTAGATTTCTTCACTCACACCACATTAGCAAGCCAATCAAGATAGTTCACCTCTCTGATACAACCTGCCTTCATCAGCTTATCCACCTCGTTATCTATGACTGTCTGTCTTTTCGTACCAAAACATCTATTCTTCTACTTTATCAGCTTTATATTTGGGTCAACATTCAATTTATGCATAATAATCTCCGGACTGACCCTTATCATGTCTAAAGACTCCCATGTGAAGTTGGAAGAACCGTTTATGAGAAATTCATGAGCCTTCTCAACTAGCTCGCCATCTAAGTTCACATTAAGCAATAGTGACTTCACTGGGTCTTGCTTTGCCACTTATATCTTTTCCAATTTATCTACTAGTTTGGTTCTTTTCTCTAGCACCCAGGTCTGATTTAGTTCTTCTAATATCGCCACTTCTCTTGCCATAGAGGAGCTGGATGCTTGCTTTCTTTTCTTTACCTCCTTATCTCCAGTCGGTGACAAACTCTCTTGGGTCCCATATATAGTGAATTCTCCCCCATCTTCCTTCAAGATTACCATCTTCAAGTGCCTGATGTTAGTGGAAGAGCTGAGGTCATATAATAAGGGTCTCCTCAGTAGCACATTGTATGCCAACTATATTCGCACTATTACAAAGGTAGCGATCACTGTCACACAATCCGGAGATGAACCAATGGTAAAAGAAATCTTGGTCGTTGCCAAGGTTGGGAGTTCTGATCCATCTAAGTTACAGATAGGATTCTCCAAGTCTTCTAGATCTTCAATCTTCAAACCCATCCTTTTATATATCTCGGTTGTGATGATATTAACTGAATTCCCATCATCCATGAGGATCCTTTTCACTACAAAATTAGCCACTATGTCCTGAATAACTAGTGGATCTGCATGCGGAGCTTTCAGCTGAGACCTATCTTCTCTCACAGCCCAAGTCTGGCCATTACCCAAGTATAAAAGTTCATGTTGTTCTCTCTTCCTCAACTCTGCCTTTTTCATATGGTTTCTGCTCTGTGAGCATTCCCTTAGGCCATTGGTTATGCAATGAATGACTCTTGCTGAGCCATCATTTTCCATTTGTTTTCCTTTATTTCTGCTACCCTCACCTTCTTGTATGGCTTCCTGAGACCTTCCCTTCACAAACCTACTGAGATGGCCTTGGCTAATTGTAACACCCTTAAATTGCATCCATAAGACCTTAAATATATGTTATTTAAGTATAAATAAATTTTATTTAGACATTAGAATATCATATTTGCGCGATTTGACAAATTGCTAAAACTCGACCTGGTAGATAGGTAAGTACGTCGATGTTTCGATTAACGAACAAGTTCAAAATTTTAAATTTTTAATATCACCATTAGACTCATAAGCTGGAGAAATATAAGAAATATTATTTCAAAATTGAAATGGGACAAAAAGATAAATAGTTATAAGTTTTGGGTTCAAAATACGAATAAGAGAAGTTTCGGGGGAAATCAAATTAGCTGAAAGTTAATTAATATAAATAGCCATCTAATTCTTAAAAAATAAGAAAATTCTCCTCCTTCCTCCATTGTTACAGCTGAAACTCTCCTCCATCCAAAACTCCACCAATTTCTTCCAAACTTCAAGCAAAATTAATAGAAAACTCGATTAAACTTCTGACTAAACTAGTTTCCATTGAAAATTCCAAGAAATTCAAGCTAGATATTAATGAAACTCCAAACCTAAATTTCGGCTACTTGAAAAATTCAGGTGAGGATGATGTTTCCTTCATTATTTTGATTCATTTAAGATATATAAATGTGAACACTCATTTTTCACACCCCTCGGACTTGTGCCAAGCCGAACGGCACAAACTGGAACCAAACCCGCATGTGGATGGACTCAGAAGTGCGTAGGAGAGAAGTTGGGCCAGAGCTGCCACCCTGAAGGGGAGGCATTGCTGCCCTCCTTAAGGGGCGGTACCGCCAACCCTCTTAGGCGGTGTTGCCACCCTCTTAAGCGGTGCCATAGGCCCCTTTTGGCGATGCCGCCCACACCCTTTGGAGGTGCCGCCAACTCTCTTGGGTGATGCCACTGAGCCATTTTTGTGCTGCCACTCCCTTTGAGCTCCTGTGCTGCCAAAGGCCCTGGCTACACCGCCGCCGCCCCCCTCTGGTGGCACCAACTTGCCTATAAATACTTGCCCCCCTCAACCTTATTCCAGGCTTCAAAATCTTTTGAAGTTGAATTTTCTTTCTTAGATTTCTTCTCTTCACCCTTATATACCTATTTTTCTTATTTCTTTAACTCTCTTTGAGTAGAAAAAATAACTCTTTAGGGTGTGTGAAGCCCATTTTCTTTAGTTCTCTTTGAGCTAAAGAAGGACCAAACCCGAGGCATGTGGAGCCTCAAAATTGTTTTTCAATATAAAATCACTCTGTTGGTTTGCTTGTTTTCTTTTGAATTGTCAGATAAAAGACAGTCCAACCATCTTCCCGGGCTTTAACCGGTCCAAGGTGGAACTCTTTAAACCATGGCCTATCACTGCTCTAGTGTGACAGGTACCCTTTAAACCAAACCACCTAACCTTCATGTAATGAACATTAGACCTTGGACCTTAGGGCCCATGAACCAAGATAATATTAAATTGTCATTATGAACCAATTTTTTCATACACATGCATAACCATACATACATGCATAACCATGCATTCATGCATTTGTGGACAAAGAACCAATGAAGTCAATGGTCAAACTAAAGCCCATAAACTTTGAGCCCGTTAAACTACCCACAAACTTTCAAACCTCACTTAGACTAGGTCCTTCTTCCCACCTTTGTTTAGGTTTTGTTTGGACCATCCTGACCCGATTCTAAATGTTTCTTTTGAAAGGTACAAATGGAAAGTACAACACCCGGCATGGACACCATGGAAACACTTTTAGCCACCTTAATCAAGAAGCAAGAGGATAACTTTCATGTTGCTTTAGACCATGCCCTTGATATACAACACCAATCCATCCTCATTGAGGTGAAAATAGTGATAGGTCAAGAATCAAGTACTCATCAATCTCATACTCCTAATGCATCTTCATCCCTTCCGCCTAATCTTGTTATTGATCTGACAAATAATGGGAAAGCTCCAGAAGTTGTCATTCCCCCAACTATCAATCTGAATGGTCGAACATCTCTATCCTCTTCCCCGAATCTTTTTCATGGAGGAGAAATCTCCAACCCGACCGAAACCAAGAAGTTTATGGAAATATTTGAAGCTATGGAAAGGCTTCTCAAGAACATCAAGAAGCATGAGGATCTTATTGATGGTGATGCTCTTACTCTTTTTTTGAATGCTAGGGTTCCTCCAAAATTCAAGATGCCTAGCATGGACAAATTTGATGGCACCACTTGCCCAAAGACCCATTTAAAGATGTATGTGGGATCCATAAACCCATTAGGGATGGACAATGAGCTCCTTGCACAATTGTTCCAACAGTCGTTCACGGGTGCTGCAATGAGATGGTTTATTGACTTGGACACCAATTTTAAGAAAACTTGGGATGATATTTGCAATGCCTTTGTCAAGTAATATCATTACAATATCGAGGTGGACATCACTAGAAGGGTGTAACACCTCAACCTAAACCCTATTGGAACCCTTAAAGAGGGACTTAGGGGAAAATTTTTGTTTTCTTTATAATATGTTTATATGATGTATTTATGCATGAAATTGATAGTTATGCATGTTATATGACTTGATTTTAGGCATAGAAGTGATTTAAAGGCTGTTAGGACAAAATCGGGAAATTTTGAGTTTT
>CANXYC010311304.1:0-10809 GCA_948193065.1 Aleurites moluccanus | reverse complement strand
GAATGTTATCCTTTGGATACTCTTGTTCCTCTTTGATAAGAGATGTCTTCTTTAGATCATTAAGGAACAAGAGAAAGATATGTAATGATATAGAAGTATGCAATTGATTTCCCTTGATTATATGTATGAACATGGAAATTTTTGATGTTATATTATTGGTATTTATGAGTATAGTAATCTGTGAGTTCTACGGGTTTATGGTGGCCTTAAGCCTACCCTTGCCCTAGGACCGTCGCACCACTGGAGTTGGGGTGTGACAGAACCACTTATTGATAACTTTATATGTTGATTACCTTACCTTAAATATTGCATTGTAACCCTAACTGAGATTCTTGATTATATACTTTATGGATATCCAAATTAGTATACATTTCCAATGGTTACATTAATTTATTACTCTTTATTGTTGCTTACCAGTGTTCTAAATTATTGAATTTCTTACTTCTTTTGTGAGCTATTCTTTATTCAGCCTCACAAGTAAGCTCACAAGTGAAGTGACATATATACTATTCACTGATATTGTATCTCATTCTTTTAGTGGTTTATTATTTTTAGGGGATCGGTAAATAGGTGTGGTTTCAGCTTCGTCTTCTTCAGCTGTGGACCATACATATCTATGTATTGTCTCTAATATTTGATATTTTATTTTGTAGATACTCCATGGTTTGTAAATTGGTTAACTAATATTTTGATATATGTAAATATTAAATGCTATATACATGATGATAAATAATGATATAAGTATATGAATGTTGATATGGAAATTAATAAAGTATTAAGAATGGAGTTTCCTTTGAAGATAAGGGTATAAGGTTGGAAATGTTGGAAGTTTATTTCTTCTGTAAGTTGTATTAGAATTTAATGAAGAGAGAGACAATTGTTCTGGGTAATAGTTGGAAAAACAGAAAAAAGTATGTCGAAATCTCTGAAAAATTATAGTTTGGGTTCTACAGATTTAGGTGACCTTATGCCTTCCTAATCCTTTGGATAGTCATATCTCCTGAAGTAGAGGATATGACAACATAGTTCCAAAAGACCCAAAAATTCCCTTCTTCCACCCTTTGAAGGTCGAACTTTTCCCTTTATTTTCTTCCTCCATTTTCTTCATTTTTCAACTAAGTTTTCCCACCAAAAATCATACTAAGCTAAATCAAATTATTTTTACACTAAATTTCTTCCTTAAATATTCAGTAGTCATCAAAATTTTCATCAAAAACATAAAGAGAATTCAAGGCTTTCAAAGGAACCCAAGTTGGGATTCTCATATAATTTGAGGTAAATAAATTTATTTTTCTTTCTTATTATTAATTATAAGTTATAGAATGATTATATATAGATAGCTATGAAAATTGATGTATATAGAAATTTGTTGGAAATTCTAACCTTAAATTTGGTTTAGGTAAAAACCTAAATTTCCATATAGATAACTTTAATTCCAAATAAGTTTAGATTATATCAATTTGCATCAAATTAAACCTAAAATGTGTAAAATTTAATTTATAGAAGCAAAGAAAGGTGGTGTAGATGGAGAAGGTGATGGTGAAAGGCATATTTGTTTATTATAGAGAATTGAAGTTTTGAGGAGTTTTTGAAGCATTAAAAAGCTTAGGTGAGTTATATTTATATTATTATGCATGAAATTACAATTGTTTAAATTTTTTAATCCTTCCCACTTTAATCCCTAAGTTGGCCGAATGGCCTTGGTGCTCTTCCTTTGAATTTTTGTTCATTTTCAATGTAATTTTCCAACCTTTTTTCTTGATTCTTGCTTGAATTGAATTGTTTGACATATTCATTGTAATGTGACCTTGTTATGTGTTATTTGGACTAACTTGCATATGCCACCAAATCTTATCTAAATGAACCAAACATTATGCCTGCAATATGTTTGATAAAATGCCTTAAAGAAACCAATTTACAATTCACCAAATATTTGACCTAATTTTCCTTACTATTTGACATTTGGACTCTAATAAAACTTAGACCTAGCTTAACCATATGCCATTGATTCAAATTTATATGAAAATTCTATCCTTGAAATTTCCTACATTGATGTTGTTAAGTTTTATTGTGACAAAAAATGACCATTGAAATATTGATTGATTTGGTTATGATTTTCCATGTGTTATCGTCACCTTATGTGAACCTATTCATATCTTGGTCCTTATTGTATATTATATCTCATTACATGACAGAACTCCCTTTCGATTGGGTAGTGGGTAAAAACCATCGGCAATGTGCACATTGATTAATTTATTAACCCTAACTAGGAACGATTAAGTCCTAGCCATAAGGTTTGATGAACCTTATGTCATTTCAAGAGTTTAAGCTACTATAAATGTTGCTAATGAGATCTATACAAGCACGAGACCCTATATTTATTATGTTTTATTTTTCTTTATTTTGCCTATTCAATAAATTATGTGACCTTAACTACCTTTTTTTTTTTTTTGCTACTTGTTACTTTTGATATGAACATTTAGTGGATTATTCTATTCTTTACCTAACCCTATTGCATTATAATATATTTATAGCTCACTGAGTAGTAATACTCACCTCTTTAGTGGATTAACATTTTTTAGATTCATAGTAGTCTGTTGCGATTCTCGAGGCATCTTTCTTTTTTAGTGGAACCAATCTCTTTTTGCTATTTAAATTCTTAAAACATGTTATTTTTGTTATTCCATGGAAACTCCATGGTTTAATAGAGTTAGTTGTTGGATATATGCTTAAAATTAAATTATATAATGTAAATTAATTACCTAATTTATTATGAATTATATAAAATAAGTATTTGATGATATTGATAATGGTGAGATGGGATGTATTTATATGTGTAGATTATGTGTTGGAGTTGAGATAAGTGATGTAAGTATTTGATGATAGGGGTTCTATGGGTGTTGATTGTAAGGCGGGTCCCATACCCTAGGACCGTCATGTTTTATTTTTGGGACGTGACAAAGGTGGTATCAAAACTTAGGTTTACAAGTATACCAGATAAGCACAAATTATTAGGATATATGTAAAACCATGGAGCATAGGATTTTCATTTCGTCATTTGCAGTATACATTATATATGTGTTTATTCTGCGCTATCCGTTATGTGATAATTTTCGTGTTTCTTTCTTATAGTGATCAAAGATGATGCCCAGAGTTAGACCCCGTGGCAGACCCCATGGCAAAGATTGAGGTAGAGATAGAGCTAGAGTAGAGATGCCTAGGAAGGAAACTGAAATAGCCTCTAACGAGTCTTTGGTACGAGAAGAAGTAGGGGAACCACCTTAAATATGAAGACGAGTACATGAACCAGCGATAGTAGAACCAGTAGGAGAAGAAAATGTAAAAGCATTATTAAGGGAAATTCAAGTCTTAAGGAGGGAAAATGAAAAGCTAAGAAAAGCAAGACATGAATCCCCTACCAATACCAATTTCTCCACCTACAATAGTACCTCCACCTATTCAACCTGTAGTTACACCGATGGAACCAGTAGCTAGACTGGAGAGGCGATGGGATATTGATGAGGGAAGTGTGACTATGTTTAATTTTTTGAAGTTGGGGTTACTAGAATTCAGAGGGAAGTGTATTGAAGATCCCAGTGAATTTTAGAACAAGTGGAGAAGGTGGTCAGCAGATTGCCTTGTTCTGATGCTAGGGTTATAGAGTTGGTTGGTCTTTTGTTGAAAGAAAATATATGGAGATGGTTTGTCATACATGTTGAGAATCAGTTATATAGTGATGCACCCTCAACATGGGAATAGTTCTGGAGGGCATTAATGGATGAGTTTTTAACAGAAGGGGTACAGAGTAGTAGATTGATTCAGTTTGAGCAACTGAGACAGAGGAATATGAGTGTCTCGGAGTATGATGATGAGTTCATACGGTTGAGTAAATATGCTACTACAGTTGCACCCAAAGAGGTGGATTTGATTGATAGATTTCGATGGGGACTACATGCCTCTTTTCACAGTGCCCTGGTAGCTGTGAAATCTGCTTCTTTGACGAAATTAATTGATAAGGCAATACCGATTGAGACAAGATATTAAAAAGAAAGAGATGAACGAGAACAGTGAAGGAAAAGCAGAATGGACAGACAATAAAATAAGGGAGAATGTAATTCTCAGTCCAGACCTCCAGAAGCAGGAGCTAGAATTAGTCAGAGTCAACCTACTAGGGGATAGAGATGTGGACATAATAGAAACACTGCTGAGTCTACTACATCAAGATTTACTCATGGTACTATGAGATCATCACCACCAGCATCAAATTTTCTAACATGTGCTATTTGTAGTAGAAAACATAGTAGGAGTGCAAATTATAGATAGATCCTTGTCTAAAATATGGCTAGAAAGACTATTTCATCAGAAATTGCCCTATATGGGGCGACAGACCAACCACCACTACTACTTCTCAACTTACAGTACAAATGGGTCAAAATGAGAATAGAGGATCAGGAGGTAGAGGCAAAGGGTAAGGTCAGAGTCAGAGTAATAATAAGGCTCCACCAAGACGAGGTCAAGTCAGGGTGTTTACAATGAACCCATGAGAAGCACAAAAGTCAAACACTACGGTGATAGGTATGGTTTCTATTCAACATGTGCCGACATAAGTATTATTTGACTCTAGTACTATGCATTCATTTATTTCACCATGCTTTGCTAATAAACTGGGTAAAGAAAAACAATTAATGCATATACCCTTAGAAATAACCACTCTTATAGGTGAGAGTATAGATGTGCAATATGTGTATAGGGGGTGTGAAGTTGAGATCGAAGGTAGGAAATTATTGGTAGACCTTATTGAATTACCAATGCTTGAACTTGATGTAATTCTAGGTATGGACTGGTTAACAAATCATAATGCTGTTATAGACTGTTATGGAAAGAAGATAGAATTTCAAATGGAGGGATAAGATAAATTTGTGTATTAGAATGATAAATGTGATACTCGAACTAAACTAATATCAGTCATTAGAGCACAACGACTTCTACGAAAGGGTTGTATGGTGTATTTGGCGAGTGTGATGGATACCAATGTAGCTCCTAAAAGGATAGATCAAATCCCAATTGTTAATGAGTTTCTCGATATTTTCCTCAAGGATTTGCCTTGTTTACCGCCAGAAAGAGAGATAGTGTTTGAAATAGATGTTGATCCAGGCACAGATCCTATATCAATACCTCCCTACCAAATGGCTCCTTCAGAGTTGAAGGAATTAAAGGTGCAGTTACAAAAATTATTGGATAAAGGGTTTATTAGTCAGAGTAGTTCACCATGGGGTGCACTAGTATTATTTGTTAAGAAGAAAGAAAGATCATTACAGATATGCATCGACTATTGGCATTTAAATACAATGACCATCAAGAATAAATATCTATTACCTCGGACAGATGATCTATTTTATCAATTGCAAGGTGATTGTTATTTCTCTAAAATCGACCTTAGATAGGGGTATTATTAGCTGAGAATCCAGAAACAAGATGTGCTGAAGACTGCGTTCTGGACTTGATATGGTCATTATAAGTTTTTGGTGCTATCATTTAGATTGACCAATGCCCTGCTGCATTTATGGACTTGATGAATCTGGTATTTAAGCCTTATTTTGATAAGTTTGTCATTGTGTTCATTGATGACATACTTATTTATTCTAAGAGTAAAGAGGAGCACGAGGAGCATTTGCGGATAGTGCTTCAGACTCTACGGGAGCTCAAATTATATGCTAAATTATTAAAATATGAATTTTGGCTCACAAAAGTATGTTTCCTTGGACACGTAGTGAGTAAAGATGGAATTAAGGTGGATCCGAAGAAAGTAGAAGCTGTAGTGACTTGACCACAACCTACTGATGTAATTGGACACGTAGTGAGTAAAGATGGAATTAAGGTGGATCCGAAGAAAGTAGAAGCTGTAGTGACTTGACCACAACCTACTGATGTAACTGAAGTCTGAAGTTTTCTGGGTATGGCTAGATATTATAGAAGATTTATTAAAAATTTCTCCAAAATAACAACTCTAATAACCAAATTGAATCAGAAGCAGGAGAAATTCGTATGGACAGACGAGTGTGAGAGGTGTTTTCAGACACTGAAGAACTATCTTACTTCTGCACTTGTGTTAGCATTACCATCTAGAATTGGAGGTTTCTCCATGTATTATGATGCATCTAGAGTTGGATTGGGATGTGTATTGATGCAGAATGGTCGAGTGATTGCATATTCTTCACTGCAACTGAAGAAACATGAGCAGAATTATCCAACTCATGATTTGGAGATGACAGCTGTAGTATTTGCATTGAAGATATGGAGACATTATATATATGGGGAGAAATATGATATATATACAGATCATAAAAGTCTCCAATATATTCTTCAGCGAAAGGATCTAAATTTGTGGCAGTGAAGATGGGTTGAATTGTTAAAAGATTATGGTTGTCAGATCCTTTATTATCTAGGTAAAGCTAATGTGGTGGCCTGTCACATCCCCCTCTTCAGGAAATGCGATGGTCCTAGGGTATAGGAAAGCGTAAGGCCCCTTAAACCCGTAAAACCCAATGCACTAATTTTACAGAAATTTTTACCATAACTCCCCCATAAATTCATGCTAATACCCGGGATCCATATCCCTCTCTTCTACAATATCAATCATATAACCTGCAGAAGAAATGATAATTTTAAACTTCCATCCTTAACCCCCTAATCTACCACAAATCAAAACAATTCATAACACTTCAATAAAGCAACCCATAATCATATTTTATTTTCACTAGATATTTCAAATTGTATATTTACACTCAGTTAGAATTATTATAATTTACACATAAAGTATTAATAACTCTAACATCTTTAACCATGGAGCACTAATTGAAACATAAATCAAAAAGAATTTTACATAAGCAATAAGGGTTCCCAACACCGGAGAAGAAATATGGCTTGAACCACTACTATCTACTAACACCTGAAAAATTATATATCATAGAAAAGTGAGATGATACTCAGTGAATAATATATATAACACCTCCTTGTTAAGGTTAGAAATGTAAAAGGAAGAATTCGGCATCAATAAATAAATAATATGAATGGCAATAGTCATGTTCCATGAATAGATAAATAATAAGAATTTAGCCACTGGAATCCAATAAGGGTAACAAGTATGTCAAGTTGGTACTCAATGAAACAATAAAATTTAAAGGGTGATTAATCACATAGAACTTGTATCAATTAAATAACATGAGCCAAATGCTCTAATATTAGTATGTTGAGCCAATTGCTCATATAATAATATATCGAGCCAAATGCTCATATAGCAATGACAGATAGCAAAATCCACTGAAATATAAACAGAGGCTACATATCCTGATAGTCATACGGTTGATCAGACCGCATGGTTGGGATCTCCCCTTACCAGCTGAGGATTACTGAAACATTATGCACAATGTCCGATGTAAAATAACTACTCCATCAGGTAAGTAGTCTGTCATTGATCACATATAGGGTGCATCAATATTAATGTCAATAATCAATGAAAGGCTCACATCAATGAAGGTTATAAGCATAAAATATGGCAATGAAGAATTAAATAATGAGGTTTGGTTATAGAATGAACTTTCCAATAAATGATATCAAGTAAGTAAGTATAGCAAATATGATATTTAATTCAAAAGGAACAAGTGATTCCAATAACTATCATGGTTTCAATGCTTCAAAGGTTAATTATAATCATATAGAAAAATTTGGTTACTAACCAAGAATATTTTCAAGAACTTTATATTTCAAATATGCCAAAATAATGGTTTTACAAGGTTCAAATAATCAATTAGAATGCAATGGATAACAATAGCAATGTATATGAGATTCATAAGATAGGATCATGGTATAAAGAATGAGCATGGAATATGATTGAACAATATAGGTTCAACTAAGGAAAGATATATATAAGTTACTCACCTTGGAAACAAAAATAAAAAAATGAAACTCCTTCTTTATTCAACACAAACAATAAGAGTGATCAACTGGCTTCCCCTCATATTTATCTTTCGCTTTGGCCTTGGAAGCTACAATACACAAAGGTTAAATTTAGAGTTCTATTTATGCTAAACTTGCATTAAATAAACTTGGCAAATGAATTTCCTTAAAATTTACTTATTCATTTATGTTTTCTTTAGGTTTCAGTTTCTGGCAGCCCTGTCTCTTTTGGATATATTTTGAGTTTCACTAACCCAATTATTCTGATTCTTTTTCCTGATGAAACTAGACACATAGAAATCTAGCATATCCAAAAATTAGGTCATTATAAATTCTATAGAATTTATAGTGAATTTTCAAACCTCATCCTGCAATTATACCAAGTACCCTAAAAAACTAATATGGCCGGTTCTACTCTTTCTATAAAACTCATACTATACATATCCAAATCTCATTCTATTTTCACAAGATTTTAGATAAGATGTAAAGGAACAACTTTCTTGTTTTGAGGTTGTTCTAATTTAGATAGTAAGGATTTCAAATTTAGAAAAATCAGGGTTACATAATTCTGAGTTTGGTTCTGAATCCTGTTCTGAGCCAGTATCACTTAATACCACATATCTCCTAAGTTACTTAATATTTTTTAGAGATCTTTCAAGGAAATATTTAAGATATAAAATTACAACTTTTATGTTTTGAATATTTTCATCTGACCACTTTAATGTCACGGAATGGCTGTTCTAAAATTCTGCTTAGCCTCAAGATATTTACCTTCCCATGAATTTCAGACTTTCTCTATCTCCCTTATGCTTTCTTAACTTCACTCTAAATTCTATTAATTCATTTACTTAAAAATTCCATCATATTATACTACTCTCAAGACCTTAATTCAGCTTTCTATTAAATCATTAAAGTAAATTTTTTTTTTTTTTGCGAATTAAACAAAGGAAAAGCTAAGGAAGATTAAGGTAGTTACCTTACTTAATTAGCTTCCTTCAATCTTCTTTGCTTCCTACCTCCAAAACCACTACTTCTTCCTTATTTTCCCAATACCTAACTTCCCAAATCCTTTATTTCTATCACCCCACCATATTAATATGGCAGCCACCTTAATTTAATGAGAGAAAGAAGAGTTTTAGAAACTTAAAATTGAAGAAGTTTTGGAGGATAGGAGATGGAGAGGTTCGGCCACCAAAGGAAAGTTTGAGCAGAATTTTATTTCTGTTCTTCTTATATAGAATGTCATTTATTTTCTTTAGCCAATAGATGATTAGATAATTAATTAAAAGAAAAGATAGTTGAATAGAATTTTGACATAAACATGATGATGTCATAATTCCTTAATTCCTTAATTCCTTTTTTTTTTTGGTGGTAGGATTGTTGAACAAATGGAGGAGCTTAATTGATGAAAGAAAAGCTTGGTATTTATCATATTCAAATGGCTGGCCTTTCTAAGCCTCTTTTATTGACTTTTTAGTACTTTTAATTATACTTAATTAAGTTAATTAATCACTATTTTACTAATTGTTTCATTTACACCATTTCATTTATATTTAATTCATTTCAATTTTATTTTTAGGCACTCTAGACTAGTTCTAATATCTTGAACATATTTTTATTTTGGTTTTCAATCTCTTAAGTTAATGTAGGAAAAAAAAATTCTCAATTTGGATCTTTTAACATTTTATTAAAAATCTTTGAGTTAATGGTGTTCAGATAAGATTTCCTTTGGAAGGTTTTATTTCATTTCATTTGTTCTTCCTCCAATCCTACCCCTTTCATTGGCTAATAAAATTTCCTAGGTTACCTTAGAGTTCTATTTGAGGTTTCTCTAATTAAATATAACATATACTGTCACATCCCCCATTTCAGGAGATATGACGGTCCTAGGGTATGGGGAAGGCATAAGGCCACCTAAATCCGTAGAACCCCATTCTGCATTTTCTACAGAAAATTTGCCATAACTACTCTACTTTTACAATCTAATACCCAGGACCCAAAGTCCCTCTCTTTATAACCAATATTAATACAACCTGCATAAATCAACACTTCTATTTCCATACTCATCTCATACTACAATGTACATTCCACATTTGTTATCATTGTTCCCAATCCAATACTTTCCACTGCACATATAATGTAATATTTACATCTAATTAACCATATCTTCATTTTTACAATATCATTACTAAATTCATTATTACATACAATGGAGCTACTATAGAAAGACCCATAAATACAATTAAGGAGTCATTACATGGATAAGGCAAATTCCACTCCTGAAGGAAGAGAGAGGAAATGGAATTATCGCTATCTATCAAACTCTGAAAAAAAAAATAAACCACAAAGGAGTGAGACGAATCTCAGTGAATAACATATATATTCCTTCACTTATGAGGCTAGGTGCTCACAAAGAAGGTCATTCAATAACAATTTACAATATTTCAAATAATACTATCAATACCAAGAAATAAGGTCTCCAATAGAATTCAATATCAAGTTTCAAGTACAATATGGTTCAATAGAAACAATCATATAATCAATAACATTAGTCACTTGCAAGAAAAGACTGTGAACCAAATGTTCTATATCCATGACAGTTAGCAAAATCCAATGAATAATGGACAGAGGTTGCAGTTAAGTAGCATGTCAATAGTTATACAGTTGATCAGACTGTACGTCTAGGACCTTAACCCCCTCCTAGATAGGGTCCCCAATATAATACACTGTGCACAATGCCCGATGAACGAACATCTACCCCATCGGGAGAGTAGTACTGTCAATGGTCCCATATATAAGGTAAGTAAAAATATTGTCCAATAATGAACATCAATCAATACTTTATATATATAT
>CANXYC010311223.1:0-28803 GCA_948193065.1 Aleurites moluccanus | reverse complement strand
TATATATATATATATATATATATATATATATATATATATATATATATATATGGAAAATTCTTAGCTACTCTCTTTTTGTTGCTATCTTTATATACAATATCATTATCTTTCCCTGTATGTATATACATCAACTCATAACTTAGGAGAAATATGGAGCATCTGCTAGAGGTGGTGTAGTAGAGAGAGTTTGAGTTTATCCAATTGGCAGCTTTTTTTAATTTTCTTTATTTTTAAAGCCAACAATAAAGATTCGCATATAAGTTGAGAGAATGCAAGAAAACCGAAAGGTGAGAGGCAAGAAAAAATATGAAATTTGGAAAGTAAAGATGCTTTGCCCTTTCATACTTCATAGCTTGCAATGCCCCACCACTTCGTAAGCTTCCGTACGTACAATTAAGGAGTCGCCCATGGAAAATTATCTTCTTCTTCTTCTTTTATTCTATTTCTATTTATACACACAATTAGTAAAAATAAATGTATATATATATTCTGCTAAGATCACATATTCTTTCCATAAACCACACCCCTATAATAATTGCTCCTTGTTTACAGTATTTTAAAGCACTCACTATACTGACTGTGATGAAGAGGCCTTTTTCTATATGACTGATTATATGTGAGTCATGAAAGGCTTAAAATTTAATATAATATCAAATTAAGAACTTTTTTTAAAAAAAATTATTTGTTATATAGATTTTTTTTATACTATATTCATGTGTTTCATCATATAAAAATCGATAATTTACATCAGAATTAAGAGTTCAAAAAATAAATATTTTTTTTTTCATTTATAGTCTGATTTAGAGAATTGAATTATAATCAAAATAGTGAAGAATGAAGAGTAATTAAACTGTACCCATTGAGCTAACCTTTAAAAATTAAAAAATAAACTTTCTTTAATTGATGGGTTAATACTCTGATTTATACAGTAGCTGATCCCAATGGCTTAAATGCACTACGTTCAAAAATGCGGTATAGCTTGTATTTTCTTTTAGTATCCTTGTGGAATTGGAAAAATGATAAAAAATTATTAAAATTTAGAGATTTTTTAATGTGATTTTTAAAATTTAATTTAATAGAGATAAATTATTAAAATTTTATTTTACTTTTAACTTAATGTCATACGAGATATTCAAGTCAAAATCCTTCCTGAATAATGATGTGGCATGATATTTTATCCGTACAATTTGACGAGCATGTCATGTTAGATTAATAAATGATGTGTCATGCCACATTATTATTTTTTTGATATATTTTTTATCTGAATCTCTCATTCGACTTCTAATTTAAAATAATAATAATAATAATAATTCGTCTGTACTAAATTGAACTTTGGCTACTATGTTAGAATAACTCAAAAGTTTAATGATTTTTAAGATTACTTACCAAATAATAACATAAAAAAAAATAGACACAGTAAAAAATTATTCTTAAAGCTTTTAGGCCATTTTATAGTTTCTTTCTGGATATTTCTGGATTTGGCTATGCAATAAATTTATTTTATACATAATTATTAAATACTACATTTCATAATTTTTGCATGATAATAATGATGAAATCATGGCTAATATATAGGCGATCATTTAGTAATAATTAATTAATTAAGAGTTTGAATAAACTTATAATTAGCGACATCAAGAATATTTATAAATTTCTTCTTATGCTAAACAAATAATTTGTAAAGTTTAATTAGATTATTATTCAGAATTGGATTCTTAAAATTAGAAAATTATAGCATACACTTGGTGTAAGGTTTTTATCTCATATAATAAACTAATAAGTAAAGAGATATTTAATCAATAATAACTCTTATATCTATCTTTTTATCCAATAAATTTAAAAAAAATTTATTCTAAATGTTATTAAATTATTTATTCGGTGTATATATCAAGGTAATTCTTCTTAAGATCATATATATATTTGGGTAAATTTTTATAATCAAGTGTATTTTATTATAATTTTTTATTGAAAAATTAAAATGAATCATGATATTTAATTAAAATGAATCAACCATACTTTAAATTATTGGCATTTTTTTCCAAAAAAAAAAAAGAAAAAGAAAAAGTATAGCTAATAATTATTAATTTATTGGGAAATTTTTGTAACGCAGTTTCATTTAAAAATATTGACTGATGTACATTCACATATTGTCTAATGATAAAATTTTCTTTTCATATGGAGAGGAAAAAGATTTAAATTTAAATTTATTTTATGAGTTATATATATATATACTTATAATTGAATATATTTGAATATACACAATAAAAACCTCCAATACTTAAAAATATATATTAATTGATTGTGATATATACTTCTTTAATAAATTTGATTCCAATATTAATTATGATTAAAAAAAATTAATTACCTTTTAGATATTATATTTTACGAAAAATAGTTGAAATTGTCTCGTATAATATCTTTATAATTAAATAATAAAAAAATTAAGCTAAGATGGTTCACTATTGTGCACCATTAAGAATCTAGAAATTTCCCGACCCCAGGAAGGTAGAGCATTAAAATTGGGATTTCAAGGGTTTGGGTTCAACAACTAGCAACGGTGAGAACAAAAGTATAGGTAAAAGTGCACCCTATTATTTCTGACAAAAATTTTATCTAATTCATTTAAATTTAATTTTTTATATAAAAAAATATTTTTGGTTTATTTAAATTCAACTTCTTTTATTAAATTTTTTTTTCATCCAATTTAAATTTAAATTTTTATATGAAATTTTTTTTCCATTCAAAATTAATTTTTTAATTTCATCTCTTAATAAAAATTATTAAATTTATAAATTTAAAAATATGTTATTAATTTTTTTATTGCAAATATTTTTTCATGATTATTCATTATATATTAGCGTGTAAATAAGAAATTATATCTAGTTAAAAAATAAAATAAAAAATAAAAAGTCATATTTTGCATGTTAATTAACTATAATATGATTAATGATCAAGTAATTAAATACGGAGACAGAAATGTCAATATCAAGTAATCATCAAGGGGGGTACGTTAGGGAATAAGTTAGTGACACTCATTCGCATTCTATTTTACTTCTTTCGATCAGCGTGATATTCTATTTCATAAAGAATGAAAGCTTTTCTATTTTCTTTTTCAAACTAAGAAAAAAAAAAAAATTAAAATCCACCACCGCCTCATGGCACATTATTAGCCTGTATAAATAGATGTCCAAGGGCATCAAGCATTCTCAACCAGCAAACTCAATCCTTCTTATAAGTTCTAGGCTAATATCTACTCTCACAACATTTATTAAATTAACTGCCATGGATGTGGTGACAAGATTGGTTGCTGATAGGCCACTGGTGATCTTCAGCAGGAGAAATTGTGATATGTGTCACTCTATTGAGACATTGTTACGTGGATTTGGTGCAAATCCTACAATTTATGAGGTTGATCAGATAGCAAATGGGCAGCAAATTGAAAGAGCATTGCAGCAATTAGGGTGTCAAAACTTGCCTGTTGTGTTCATTGGAAGTGAGTGTGTGGGTGGTGAGAGGCAGGTCATGAGCCTTCTACTAAAAAATCAGTTAGGCCCTTTGCTTAAGAGGGCTGGAGCCATTTGGGTCTGGAATGACTAATCGTTTCTTTTCAGGAACTCTACTCTATTGCTATTATAATTAATTAAGCAAGAATAAGTTTTTTTTTTCCTTTTCATGTTTAACCTTCAGTTTCCTATTTTGACTAGTGATTAATTTTCTTTATGCTAGCTATAGCATAAAGTTTCGAGATCAAGCTTTAGATATATTAATCTATAGAGACTGTTTAACTAGTGATTTATGAACTTGGTTTTACTATATATATTTATAGATAGGGCCAAGGCTGGGTTAACTCTTTTTATGTTAATTAGCCAAGTTATTCTTGGCTTTTAATTAACTTAATTAATGTAATACTTGTTTTATCCATGATAAATAAAAGTAGAGTTGCCTTCTATTATTATCTATAAATGCCAGTTACATTACTAATCCTATTTATATTCCTCTTTGCTTCTCTATCTGCGTGAGAGTGTGCTTATTATGATCAACCATATATTATTTTCTTTTGATTGATTTGACTCCAATTAGGGTTTGAATTTACAGTATCATTGAACCAAAAATCTATTAGTAACCAGTTCACATGATTAATATACTTAATAAACTTTTAATATTGTATAAATGCTTCATTTTAATATAATTATTAGTAAGCAGTATCACATCATTAGTCTCTATTAATTCCTCTACTTGTCTATCTATGTGAGGATGTGCTTAATCACATAAGAAACACTAATTAATAGGAATTAGTTAATTAGTTAACCAGTTAACCCTCTCTTTTGAATGGCAAACAAGCAGAGAAAGAGATTAGAGAGAGACGAAATATCAATAAATCATCCATACAGATCCATTCTTTCACTGTTGCATGGAAGTTGACTTTCAATAAATTCATCAATTTATGTTGACTTTGGTTTTGATATGTAAGATGTAACATATATAATATCTAATTAATTTTTTTTAAAAAGAAAAGAAAATAAAGACTCTTGAATTCAATTAAAATTAATATCAAGTCAAAAGGTTTTTGAAATATTTTTGGAATATGAAAGCATGCACATGGTAAAAAAAAAAGGACAGAATTACATTAAAAGTGACTTTAGCATCACGTTCTCAATTAAATAGTGAAAATAAGAAGTTAATTTTAATCATATTTTGAGGCCCTTGTTTTATCTAGTGGTTAAAAAAAAACTCCAATTAAGCTAAGTCACCATAAGAAATGCTAGAATTAGCAGCAGAAAATTTTTTGTCGTTAAAAGCATAAAAACTAATGCTATATAAATTTATAGCAGTAAAAATAAGTAGTTGTTGTATCATGCAGTGAAAAATTGAAACTGCAAGTTTTTTACAATAAATTTTAATTTGTCAGAAGATTTTTAATAAGGACAATTTTTTTTTTTGTATGTACACATTTCAAGTTTCACTTATAAATAATCTCTCTTCTCTTTTAATATATATAAAACTGTTATATATATATATATATTAGGTTTAATTTTAGCAACAACTATTTATATTAAATTATATATTAACTTTTAGCAGCAAAAAATTTTGCTGTTAATTATACTATTTACTGTAGTAAATAGATATCTCGTTTATATATATATATTATTAATTTATTTGAACACGAATAGTGATTAGCCACCCTATGCTTTTAAGATTAAAGATACAAATCTTAATATTCTATATCCTGTAAAGATATTCACCAAAATAAATATCCTTTAAAGATAATAACTTTTTAATGTGTTGAAAATCCTTAAAGAGAGATTAGGCTGTCAAAATCAAAACACTAACATCAATTGAAATGCTTGAGTCAGAAACGTTGGATGAAGCTAGCCAAATTAATTGATACTGTTAGAAACATAAATTATTTTGATATCCTTAAATATAAATTGAACAGTTATGATCTTTTCTCATTTAATTTAATTGGTGTATACATTTCATATACATATAAAACATACTCTTAAAATAAATAAATAAATAATAAATTATATATATATATATATATAATATCTTTGGCTGCATAATGTGTACCCTACACACAATGGATGTCAATTTAATATTAATAAGAACGAAATAAGGAATAGTAAAGCATGTGATGAAGAAAAAGGAGAAAATAAAGGCTTAAAATACAGAATATATATATATCCACCTGATCCTACTGATGAAGATTGTGAAGATTTAGAGAATATATATAAAAAAACTGTTATCTTTATTTTTATGAGAATATTTAAGAGATGGAAAAAGAAAAGATGATCAAGTAGGTTGCTAGTGATCCATCCTGTCGCGTGCTGTGAGTTTTTGCATCCTTTTTTTGTACTTGAAATGACATTCCATTTGGAAAATTCTCTCATTTACGTACAACAATTATATATTTGTGCTTTGATATTGACCTTGCTTTTATTCATCAACTTCTCAAAACTTTTCCCATTTGCATCTACCAATTGAAGGTTTATATCTCATGATTTTCGATCTTATTGAGAGGGATATATATATCACATACTTTTAACAAAATATATATAATTAATTATAAGATAATATTAAATTAATTATGATTAGAGACAAATACATAAATTTTAAGAAGGAAATACTATGATAAATTTCATAATTTAAAATATTATTTTAATCATTGTAATTGTTATGACAAAATTAATGTTAATTTTACAAATAAATAAATCAATGGATATATTATATATATTTTTTTTTTCAACCATCTTCTTATCATGCTCCATAATTTCTTGTAAATTTAAAAAGTGAATTAATAAGTAAGAAAGAGTGAGGGAGATATAAGCTTTTATAATATTATAAGTCTTTAAAAATAATATTAAAATATATAAAAATAAATTAACGAGGAATACAAATTATAAAATCAACAATTTTAACTTGAAAAGTTAGATTTATGCATATATTTTAATTCATTAATGTAAATTTGCTAACTTGATTATATATATATTCCAGTTGTATCATATACATCCACCAAAGTTGACATTCTGCCATGAGCATATATTTCAGCTTAAGCAGGCATACATATATATTTTTATTCTTATCTCCTACTCGCCACTATTGTTTTTTATTTTATTTTTTTATAATTAATTCTGCATTAACAAAACACTATTACAAATATTAATTTTAACACTATTAATTTAATTAATATCAATATTTAATATTTAATGTTAAAAATATATAATAATTAGCGGCATATTATTTAATAATATTAGTAAATGTTAACAATATGTTAATAATTTTTATTTTCAATTATAAATTTTACATTCATTTTTGTGTTTTACAAAAAAGATACATTATTTTTTTCATTTTACTTATTATTATCACATTAAATAAGTCCATATATATGTATATGGAAACTTACATAAGTTAAACTTCTGAGAATGCAAAATTGCATGTATATGTACGTAGGCATGAGAAGAGATAAAAAGGATAAGATTAAACATCAGTATCAATGAAGAATGATGTGTAAAATTCGAAAGAAAAAAAAAAGAAGAGAAGTGCAATGAATGTGATCTATAATATTAGTGAGTGTAGCTCATGCATCAACTGGCCTTTCGCTTTACCTCAAGCCATATATGCAATTGCTGGTCCTCTCTCTATTCTCTCTGCTGAATGCCAATATATCTTAGATTATAAGTACTAAAAATAAGTGAAAAGTCACAGATTCGATTTCTAAAATTTTTTTTTCTCATCTTAGATTATATTGCTTGAAAATATTAATTAAATATATAAATTCTTTAGGGAAATTGTATATATTTTTAAAACATAAAAATACAATTAATTAATAACATATAATATAGCATAATTAAAAATATGTAATTTCTAAATATTATATATATATATATATATATAGGTTGAAAGTCCTAATTATAATTCAATTAATGAATTTTATATCTTTAGGCTTTAGTCTAAAACATCACTTTAAACATACTCTACATCAATTGATATCTTTAGTATCCACCTTTGTAGGGTGGCTACAATCAAGGATTCATCATTTCAGCAGGTGCTTCTTACTTATGATCAATGAAATTTCTTTTGTGGTTTGGAAAAAAGGATGGCTGCAATTTCATTCTTATAGAATTAATGGTTAAAATCACTTCCACTAACTTTTTAACTTTGAAAGTAAATGTCATAATTACTTATTTTCAAACATGAGCCATTGACTAAAAAAAGTGATTAATTGAGTGTTGATTAATCAAAGAAGAGATGATATTATTAGTTAAATAGGTTAATTAAAGATCCTAGCAGTAGTAATCTTCATCTTGCCCTTTTGGGCAAATTCATATTAGCCACTCACTAACCCACCATTGGATGCCTTGACATATTAAAATGAACACTTTTTTATCAAAGAAAAGAACAAGAATAAAAATAATGATAATAATATAATAATTAATTAATTAGCACTAATCCATCCCTTTCTCTGTGTTTTTTGATGAGCATATCTTTTAGCTTGTGCAGTGTCTAGATGTAGATAATTGTTGGTGGGGTTCTAAAGTATCTCTCTATCTGCTTCTCCTTCTTGTACGGCCCTTTAGTGGATTTTGTGATTTTGCTCCTACTAAGGCCAGATTGCCTTTTAGAAAGGCAAAAATTTAAAAAAAAGAAAAGAAATTCTTCATTTCTATGATCTTAATTTCTTTGGGTTTTCTTGAATTGAGCTTAACCGAATCTTGCCATGGACAAGAAACAAGAAAATGCTTCCCAGTTGGATAAACCCTATTCTTTCTCCAACTCAGCAGATGCTCAAAATAGATAGAAACCTATGTTCTCTCTGATGTTGAAAACAGAGGGAAAATATTACTTAAACAGAAAAAGGAGAAATTCCATTTACCAAAATTGCAACATTGATTTAATCAAATCACCATTTAATATCTTCAAAAGCATTATGTTAAAAGTGTTATCACGGATTAATTTTCAAAAATATACTATTTCTATTTTTTCATATGTTAAAAGCAAACTATCCATAATAAAGTATGATTTTAAAATTGAAATCGAATCAACAAAATGTGGGATGTATCAAGGTAAAAAATAAAAATAAAAATCATTCATTAATTAAAAGAGAGAACAATATATAAATAAAATATAAGATTTTTTGATATTGAAATTTTTTAAAAGAAATTTTAAAATTAATCAAGAATACACATGATAATATTAATTATATAGGTTTGAAAGATTGGATCATGTTCAATGGCAAACAATGACCATTGTTTGACTCCTATGATGTTTATTGAGGGTTGTTTTGAAACCTTCTTACCTTTGTCGTCTTCATAATATCTGAGATTTTGCATAATGAGTAATGGACAACAAGGGATTCTCTTAAAAGACTAAACAAATTACCACAAGGGGATGTGTTATTTTCTTACATTTTACAATAGTTAATTTCCTAATATAAATGCAACTTGGTATTAAAAAAAATGCAGATAATATAGACAAAGACATAGTCAAGTAATCATGAAAGGTAATAATAAAGGAATTTGATGACACGTCTGTAGAACAATTTATTCTTGTCGTCCTTTATATTCTATTCTCGATCGACTGCACTACAATGGCCAGTATAAATAGGTCTTGATATGTGTCACAAGTTTCTCACAGCAAAAAATTATCTCAACAAAATACATACGAACTCACATTTGCCAATTTCTAGTCTTTGTTAATTATTTTTAGCAATGGAAATAGTGAATAGATTGGTGAAGGAAAAGCCAGTGGTGATATTCAGCAAGAATTCTTGTTGCATGAGCCACTCTATTAAGTCACTTATACGTGGATTTGGAGCAAATCCAACAGTTTATGAGCTTGACAGGATCCCTAATGGGGAGCAAATTGAAAGAGCACTGGTGCAGCTTGGTTGTCAACCAAGTGTACCAGCTGTTTTCATAGCCCAAAAATTGGTTGGTGGTGAAAAGCAGGTAATGAGTCTTCATGTCCAGAATCAGCTTATCCCATGGCTTATTGATGCTGGTGCTTTATGGATTTGATTTTTAATATCCTGCTATTTAACAAGCTTATGTTTGTGTGTGTGTGTTTTTTTTTTTAAAACTTTCTTTTTTCCCTCTTACTTGGGTAATTTGATAATAGGTGAGGCAACACAAAATCTCTATTCACCTATGTTTCTTTTCTTTTTTTGGCTTTTTTACTTCTGTAGTAGAGCTTGTACTTTATTCAACTTCCAGTTATAATATCTCTAATAATGATACACTACTATTATTACTACTACTACTTTCACCCTTCATTTTAATGACTGTCCTTCACAAATCACTCTGTTTTTTCTATGTAGATTGTGAAGTTGTGAGTTGGAACACAGTCAAAGTTAATTAAGCCTATAAAAAATATACTTACTAAGACTTGTTAGTTCAGCTGTTGACTTGTTGGTTCAACTGTTGGTGTTTAACAGCCGACCACGTTAACCGATAGTTAGAGGTAGGGGTGAAAAAAAATAATTTGATTTATTCAGTTCGTTTAATATGTAGATTTTGGTTTACGTTAAAAAAAAATTTAAGATAATCGATTACTTATATATATTATTTAAAAATAAATATATTTCAATAATTTTATATATATACATTTTGTTAAAAAAAAAAAAGGAATTACTGAATCAAAATAATAAATTCATCTAATATAAAAACTATTCACAAACCAAAATAATAAATTTTTAAAAATTTCAGCTAGAGTAAATAAAAAAAAAAAAAAAAAGGAAAGGAAACAGTAACAGGAACAGCATCAATCGACAGAAACTGGAAAGACGTGTTACTTGTAAATTCCTCTGAATGCCCACATCAAAAAGCACAAAAAGAACAAAATGTGGGATAGCGAACCACGTGAAGAAGTAAAGAAGAAAACAACATCTCATTCACCAAACAAGCTCTATTAATCAAATCCATGGAATTTTGTGATCTGAATTTCAACTTTCCTGTCAGATAATTACTGATCTTAATTGTAGATTTGGAGAATATTTTAGGAGGAAGGAAGGGAGAGTTAGTTACTCTTTAAGCAAACGAGAAGTCATGTTGTCTTTTTTTAAACCAGACAAGTCACATTCTCTTGGATTCTGATTTTTATTTATTTTCTAATTCTCGGAGAATTTTATCTGTTCTGCAACAAGAGAATGGAAGTTGCCTAACTTATCTTTAATGCTTGTACTATTAACTCTACTGTTGGAATTTAATCCATTTGCATTGTATCTAGAAAAGCATTAGAAAGTGAAACATCTATACAGATGTCGGTCTTCCATGTCAACCAATCATGCAGCCATATAAACAGTACAATTCCAAATCTGCAAATATCTGCTCTGTTTATTAAAAACCACAAATAGACTTCAGAACAAGTTTGTGACCGAATTTATGCCAAAATTTTGTTTTTCGATATCAACCAATAAACAAAGAGAATGATCATCTCCAAAAAAAAACAAAACATCGTGCTGTTGTAATCGCATGAATTCCAATTTAAAACAGCAACGGTGTTCAAACACCCCCATCTTAATCGATGACAAGGCCTCATATTCCAGAACAAGAATTAGATACAATTCACAACTTAACACAATCAACATTATATCATCATGGAAAAAGCGGGTGGCCCAATTGACAAAACTAGATGAAAAATGCCCCATCATTAATCATAACATAAGAATAATAAATGTAAAACATTGGGAAATCCAACCAAAACCATTCTTATAGGCATTTGATTTAAGCAAGATTTTGACAGAAAATTGGGAAGAGCTACAAAATCTACAAAAAATTTTATTCCTATCGTCCATGGAAAGCAACGCAGCAAGTATTTCTTCACTTTTGAATAAACTCTTTTAGAATGTCACTTCTGTGCTCTAGCTTTGCATTTCTTTGCCAATTCTCAACTGCCCTACGAACTGTAGCATATGCTTGGTGCATCTCCTCGGCAGAAAACTTGTGTTCCACTATTCCCAATGGTCCAGGCTGCAGTACCTCAATCACAGTTTCCGTCTCTTGCTCGAGCTGCCTGTGCAACAGAAAACAGCAAGTACTCAGAGAAAAAAACAAAAAGAGAACGCCAAATGCAAAATCGAACAACTCTTGGCTATGAAACTGCCAAAATATCTTTGGAATAGAACAGTTCATAAAGGCACTAAACGAAATGCAAGCAGCACAAACCGATTGCAATCTTATCTGGGGCAAAAAGCATGTAAAATCGGATTAGGGGGGAAATTACAATTAGAATAGATGATTCGATCACCTACTGTAAGGGATAGCATATAAATAGAGTATGTGATTTGGATTAGTTGATGAATTGTAAACTGATTGATTTTTGTATCTCTCTTTACCTGTCTCTAGTTTTCACTTTCCCTCATTTTCCTTTACATTCCTCCTTGCCAAACAGATAAGTTAGAATTTTACACCTACCAAAATCTAATCAGGATGCAATCAGGTTCCAACCCAATTTTAACAAAAAAAAAAAATTTAAATGAATAAAATCCATAAATAAAAGCATTCAACATTGAGATTACTCCAAATTCTAGAATTACAAAATTTTCAATGAAACTGATATACATAAACAAATATTTTATTATTTAACTAATACTGCTTAAGAGGAAAAACCGTATATACTACGTTTCAATTAGCAAAAACAAAACCCTAATCAGCAAAATAAGAAATGCCACAAAAAGAAAATACACATGATTATTACCTCAAGATTCTGGAAAATACACAAGATTATTACCTCAAGATTCTGGAAAACGGCAATGCGTTCCCCAGCCCAGAAAAAGATATGCGCATCTTTATCGCTGTCCCGTCGCGATTTCAGACTCACTATATTAACAAGGGTAGGGAAAAGAAGGGCCGTGTTCCCTGTTCAGCCGAGCCTTGAATATTAGATGGTGACGTTTTAATAAACGACAGTGTTTGCACTCACAAGCGAATACCAGAAATAATAATTAAAAAAGAAAATTAGATGGTGACGTTTTAATAAACGACAGCGTTTGCACTCACAAGCGAATACCAGAAATAATAATTAAAAAAGAAAAACATAAAGGTAAATCAACCCCTCTGGGAACCAAACCGTTAACCTTTAGTTTCATCGACCACCGCCTTATCCATTGGGTCAGGGAGTTCTTGTAATACTTGAAGCTCTAATTAAATTTAATTATAATTTATGCATGATGATACATTGATATAGTTAATCATTCAATGGTTTGTCCTTTTTTTTTTTTTCTCTTGAGTTGAAGTAAATAATCAGATGATTAATAATTTTTTATTTTTTTTATAATTCGATAGTTGAAATTAAATTAAATGACATTTATTTTATAATATATATATATATATATTTTTAAAATGGATGTTGGAAAATAGTTTAATTCTGCAATATTCTATAAAAAATATTCATACATAATACAGACATATACCCTCTTTAGGATACAAAGTTTGATTGAGTGCCAGTCTTCAATAGTCCATGAAAAAAATAAATCAAAAGAAAAGTTGTCAAGGAAGCAATCTCATTAAACATGGCAACTCAAAATCTGACACTCCAAATTCCAAAACCCACCAAGCTGCTGACATTAGACAATATTAGAAGACAAAAATCACACTACACTTACTATACACTCTTATTTTTAATTAAATTAACTATAATACACACATTAATTTACTGTCAAGAAACTGAGTGACGTCTTCTTTTCTGAAACAAGAATCTTTTTTCTGAACTAGCCTTTCCCCCTATAGGCTTAAGACCATTAATTCTGAATAAAGAATTAAGCTTGCTTAATTTTTTTGTGAATGATTTGAAAAGTTTATTTGCAGGATGAGGCCTTACAAGCTCTTGTTTCATAGAAACATGATCTTTTTCAAGATCAGTCAGTCTCATTCTCATTCTTGCAACTTCAAGCTTCAATTCTCTGTTCTCTCTTCTAACTGATGCATAATTGTCTCTGGGAGAGATAGCCCCGCTTCCTGCACCACTGCCTGACCGTTGAGGGAATTGACCGTTAATTGCACCAAAGAAGAATTGATTGTGCCCTCCTCCATTCATTGCATTTCTTAGCCTTATTTGCTCAAAATATAGCACTTGCACTGCCATTTGCACTGGTAGCCTTTCATTTTGGGCCGCGTGGCTGCAGGCTTCCTGTGATAGTTTTTGACAGTCTATGGTCTTGCAAAGTCTATACCTTTCAGAATCTTTAATGTTTGGATGAACCTGTTAATCGAATACAGAACCAAACTGGTTTGTTTTAGGTCTACTTCTGTCAATGAAAGTATTATATTAAATAGCTTGATTAGAGATTATTGGACTTTGTTTCTAAGTTAATTCCATATATTTCATGACAGCTAAACAGCACCTAGAGGCAGAGGCAATGGAAGTGCTTAAAATTTATAATGAACAAGTGATGGAAGGTACTAACCTTGAGGAAGATATCTACAGCTCTGTACAATCCATCACTGACTATACGAGCATGGTCTGGAAGTAGTTCTGCTAGTGCTATGAATTTTGATGGCAACAAGTTTGAGTCTAATGCAACTTCTGCAAGATAGTTGTCTAATAACTTTGATACCTTAAGAATTGAACTCTGCTTAGGAGATCCAGGACTGTCAAAGTCATAGACCATTTCACTTTCATCGTGCAAGTGATTATCTTCATCATCATCCTCATCTAAGTTAAGAAACATGGAGAAAATCCTCAAGATTGAATCAGTATCATACACAGTGCTATGGTTGTTTCCATGTGAATTTGATGGAAGTAGGATGTCTTCAAGAATTGCCTGATCTAGTTGAAGACCAATTCTCCTCTCCAAGTCAGATCTGCAAGAAGTAGTTGCTGATGCTGCTATTGCCGTTTTCAGTAAACTTGAGAGAAATGCCATTGGGACTGGACTCTTTCTTGACTGTGTTGGTAATAAGCTAACTATTGCTTCAACAATGACCCTTTGTTTCTTTTGCAATTCTAAATCTAGAAGACTACCTTTAACCAAATGAGGGTCTCTTACAATGAGGCCTTGAAGAGAATTATGAGCATAATTTATCAAAATCTTGCTGATCATATCCTGTTTCAGACCCTTTGATTTAACTGCAGATAAAACTCGTTGGAAGAAATCGAGATTGAGAACTGCAAGTGATTTGCCCCACCAGTCTGATTGTGTTTCTGGCTCTAAATTTGCCTGTTTTGATGGGAAGTTATGATCAAGTTTTAGCAAGCCAGAGGTAAGCTGCTCTTTGCATGCATTACTTGCAATTGCATTTATAAGCCTGCTAATCAAGTTGATCTCTTCTGATATTGGCAATAGTCCTTCACAACGATGAAGAACAGATATTGAACTTGATATGTTTGGAAGCACCATCTCTTTTAGATAAGCTTCAGCTCGAGCTTCCAGGTTTTTCTCTGCAAAATCTTCTGTCATTTCTAAGAAATAGGCTGCACACGATAGCATCGCAACATTTGACAGTGTAATCTCAACATTTACACCATAGCAGAACTTTGCAGCAAGGTCAAAGGCTTCTGCTCCACCTGGAACAGCAGGTATATTTATGCGCGAAACTTTCGAATCTTTTGCTTCTAACAACAGTTTCCGAATTCTTCCACTACGAGAAACTAGAGGGAACTGCAAAAATTATTTGAACCGTGTAATTGAGTTTTCAATGAAATATATCTCCTCTTTTTCTTCTTTGTTCACCTTGTTATCACACACACATACATCTATATAAACATGTAGTAGAATTTGCTTACCTTGTGAAGTGCAAAACTTGATGCTCCAATTTCAACCGTAAGATCACTAGAAACATCAGAAATCGGCCTGCAAGATGGTAGAATGATTGAAGTGGAACTGCAAGAAGGACAAGAAAATTCCAAAATAAAAAGGGAAATAAAATGATGCATACATGTTTGTTAGTGCCAATAATTTAGAGACCATGTAAGAGGTTCTACTGTAGATCTGAACTCCCATTTTTGAAACCATTTGATTCCCAAACAGGTAATTCACTCAAAGAATACACTCTCCATCCATAGACACCACACAATAACTTAAAAAAGGCTACGTAGCAGCTTCTACTATAAACCATACTTTAAATTTAGGACAATGTGATCCTTCTTGATTTTCTGAATCGACATAGATGGCCCAGATTGAAAAATGACAACTCAATTATTACAAAATGAATGCTCAAATAGTACAGTAGAGAATAAAACTGTATTTCCTAACTGTAAAAGGCTGCACTGAAAAATAATTCAGAACGACACAAGTTTTAATGATTTTTGCATCATGTTGAAAATTTACTGAACCATACAGGACCTCAAATATTAACCATTGGATCAAATGAAAGATTGTTGACTCAGGAGGAATTTAATCAGTACCCTTTCTTGGATACACAAGACTGATTGTTAGTCATACTCAAAATAACTGTTGTATGCCTTTTCTGTAAATATTTTGAGGGTCTATAGAAAGTAAAAACACTTGAATTATTGACCGGCAAAACATTTATAGCAGTTCACAATGTCTTCAAGGCAGGATAAGAATGCATCTGATAAGCCTCGTACTATTGTCCTTCAAGTGGAAAATTAGCACTGTTAAGGTCACAAGTTGGATCTGTCATGCTCCATGCTTTGTCTTTTGAAGGGGTGTGATGAAATGTAGTTTTCTTCCATTAATTAAGAGCAGCTGTTACTGAGGGTAGTCAGATGTTGAATCCCCATAAAATTTCTTGGACCTACCAAAATGGTTTTCTGTTGGGGTTTTAGGGAAAGCTTAACAAATTCCTCTCATTAAAAAAAATCTTTTTTTTTTTCGAACCAGATTATCCTCTCATCAAAATCTAAATTGTATTATTTTGACTTTTTTGCCAAATTCCCACTCCTTTTTGAAGACTAAAATCACAATTTTACAATTTTAATGACAAAAAACAAAATTGAATCACTTATTTATGGAACTATTCAGAAATCATAATCTAGATTCAACAACTAAAACTCACAAGACCACCAGACTGTTTATATATATATATATATATATAATTTTTTCTTTCCCCCTTCCTTCTCTAAATCTTTCACTTATTAAACTAGGCAATCCATTAGCTAATTACTCCAAAGATAACGGGTTTGAATCTCTTAATTTCCCAAGAATCAAACATAAAAAAATTATTATACGCCAAGAATAAAAATTATTATAAAGTAAATGCAGAATTCAAGACTGCAACTACTAATTCACTAATGTCAATTCTTGAACAACTACATAGACATATAAATATGCATTATAAAATTATATACAAAATTACATGTTTAGTGACATTAATACAAGTATGAATGAATTTCAATTATGCAAAAGAGATTAAAAAATAAAAGAGAGAGAGAGAAAGAGAAGAAAATTACCATTCAGTGGCATGCCTTACACTTGAACTTGGACGAAATGATCTTTTTCCTGATATGCTTGGCTTCAATTCAGCAACAGTAACAACTCCCATATTTTCCAAGAACCTGAAGACAGCTTTAGATTTCCCCTCTGAACAATAACAATAACAACAACAACAACAACAACCACCGCACTGACAATTGTCTCTCTTAGAAAAAGAATCTTACTGTTTTGTAACAAACCAAAAACAGGATTTTATTATTCAGCAGCTGACAAAGGTTGTTTAAGGACACGTCTTTCTTTCTTTAATTTGTCTGTGGGAAAAAGAAAGTTGAAAGAGTGAGGTTAAAGTCACATGAACCCATGCAAGATTAATTAAGGAGTGGAGATGACTTTGAAATACTTTAATGAGTATAATGTTGGCTTAATCAAAAGTGAAGAGTATGCACTTTTCGGTGAAAGGTAGTGAGAGGTAAGCACAATTTTTTATTTTTTTAACACTTTTTGCTTTGAGAAAAATTTGCAGGATTCCTGAGTGTTGCAGTGCTTTTGGGAGAAGTAATCATGGCTAGTGAAAGCTACCCACATAAAGATTAGCTTAATTTAATTATATATTATGTGAAAAGCATTGCTAATTAAAGTTGCAATTAGGTTCTTCAAAAATAAATTTAAAAGAAAAAAGTTGCAATTAGGAGTACGAGTTTGATTACATGTTATGATGAGAACCACGGTACCTGAACCTAATCTCTGCTTTAATATGGGTGATTAATTAATTTATAGCTTCTTTTAATCCAAGAATGCAAGAACATAGGCTTTTTGGAGAAAGTTTATAGTGCACCTAATGAGTGCCCATACACCATAAATACTATTATTTTCCGGTTAAAATTTCCAGTTTCCACATCCTAGAATGGAGTAGGAATGAATTGAAGGGCGAAGAACTAAACCACATCGGATTACCCCAGGACTCTCACTGAATGAAACTTTTTCCCAATGGTTGAATTATAGTCACATTAGGATCTAATTAATTCGAAATCGAGTAGTTAAAGATTCATAAAGGGATAAAACTCTTGCAATATTTATTTTTTCTATTTATAAGATTTAAATTTAAAATTTTATTTGAGAAAATAAAATTTTTTATCACTTTAACTAATATATATTGATAAATATCATAAATATTTTTTTTATTTTATTTTTGAGTATTTGAGGAGGAGAAATCTATTTTGTTAAAGAATATGTACTTACTATTATACTATGTCTCCGTATGCATAAATATTATTATTAATTGATAGTAAAATTGATTCAATATTATATTTTTTTTTTGAGAAGGGAGACTTAATTTTATATTAAACTTATTACTATTACTAAATTTCTGTTTGTATTTCTAAATTTTTAATTTTCTTTTAGCATCAATACTTAGATTTTTTTTTTCTTGGCATCCATCAAGATTACGTACTTTTTTATGAGTTCTATTACACTCTACACTTAATATGGATATTCAAAAATTATCTTCTAATGTTGTATAAAAAACAAATATTAATTAATAAGATATGGAGTAAATCCACTTTATGAACTGAATCGACATTAAATTTTAAGAATATTTTTTCTAAAATTTTTACATAATAGCAAAGTGAAGTCATCATTTTACCATTAAAAATAAATTATTTTTAGTTAAACTATTCAAAAAATTTACAGTTGAAATAAAAAATCAAATGATATAAATTGAAATTCAATGAGCAAGCTATAAAATTTAGTGATAATGTATGAAACTAAACCAGAAAAATTTTATCATAGCTTTTATGAGTATACCAGCAGAATCACCAACATAAATTAGGTAAACATATTATAAGTGGAGAAAATATGATATGCTTTTTCATAATTCGCAAGTTTGGTATTGGAAAGATGACTGTTGGATTAATCATAGCTTAAGATTGCACGATCAGATGGTAATGATGAACCCATCGATTCTTGTTTTTCTGCTGCGGCTGGATAATGACTGGTAGGTTATCCAGTGGTTTAATAGTATTTAATAATTTTCTTTTCTTAATTTAAACGTCACTTTTATTAACTAATATTCCCTAGTTAATTGTTAATTACACCTTCATAATCTCCCCCAAAGTCCAAAGCAAGAGCTTGGATTTTTAAATTCCTCTATTGAAACAGTTGGCAAAATGAGTGCACAGCTCAATTAGTCCTATAATCTTGCCTTAAATCTTAATTAGTACTAAAAGATTAGAGCCAAATGACAAGATTTTATTGAAATTTGATACTTTTGTTGAACCCAACAATAGTCCATATATAAATATATCACCTTAAATTTGGGATTAAATTTGTCTAAAATGAGTCCTAGAAATGACAAACAGTAAATTACCATGTTTTCTGGCCATGCCATTTTGTGACAAGATGTTTATACTATTCTTTAAAGTTGCTGTTTCTTTTTATAAATTCCACTTTTATTTGACACATCACACATGAAAGATAAACAAACCATGTATTATACTTTACTCGCCTGTCACAAACAGCTTTCAAATGGGTTTGGAAAATGTCCCCAAGTAATCAGTCTTCTGCTAAATAGTTTGGAGTTAGTTTTCAGAATTTTAAAATTATAAATTTTAAGATCGTATTTGAAATTATAAATTCATAAATTTAACTTTTAATTAAAAAAAAAAAATATTCAGGAAAGATTATATATATATCAAATAATGAGACTGTCACTTGAAGTATTAATTATGAGACTTGCCTCAAGAAAGATATCATAATATGGGAAAAATATTTGAGTAGCTATATGGGTATTAGATACTATAAATCTATGTTAATGGGGACCAAGGACAAAGAGCTTAGATTGGCCTACGATGGTGTGTTACATTAGGAATCTTATTATACTGTTAATTTCAGTTAAAATTAAAAGATTATATAATTCATTATCTAAATGTTTGATTTATTTTATTTATTTATTTTTGCTTTGTGAGGCATGAAGTTTGGAGTGAAGAAAAGGGGAAGCAAAAGCCAAAAGGACCCTTAAGAATCATTATTGCTAGTGAGGAAAGGTTGTGGCTGCAATTATGGTGTATAGAGAACATGTGAGCCCACCATTTTTTATTACTCTTTAAAAAAGACATGATACCTTCTTTGTATCGCATGTCTAATTGTCTATGTACCCTTTTTTTTTTTTTAGTTTTTGGGTTAAATCCAAGTGATTAAAATTACTAATCGTGCGGGTTTTTAGATAAAATTAGGATTAATTATTGTCCTATCAATACCTATAAAATGCATAAATAGACCTTAATTTGTTCTTTAACCACTAACCCATCAGCATTACTGTCATTTCAATTTCTCTTTTAGGGTTTTTCTCCATTTGCCACATTTTTTTTTTTTTTTTTTTTTTTTTACTTTGAAAAAAAAAGAGATGAAAACACAATAGTGTGGGATTTTTGGGATCAAGGCTACATGTGGGCCTGTTATGCTATTTGAATAGACCCTTAGTCCAACCTGAGGCCTTTTCATTTCACATCTAGGCCTTATTTTAATGGGCCGTTCTTAGAAATTGATCACAATTGACGTCCCATCAAAGTACATATGAGTGTGACCCGAAGAGGTTAAAGGAGGTTAATTGAATGAATGATTAAACTATAGTTTCCAATGTCTCTGATGGCTCAACAGTGAAAATTCCTCTTAACCTTTTTTTTTTTAACTTTATATAAGTTAATTTGTAGGTAAACCAGAAAAAGTTTTTACGGTTTTCGTGGTCCAGATCATGCAGAGTTGAAAAAAAAAAAAAAAGAGAGGAAACCTTTTTATTTTCATTAAAGTACTTTAAGCATCAGGTTTTTGGTATAAACTACAGTTGGGTTACTGCCTAAAATATTATATTCTGGGTTTGGGGGTGAGAACTTGGGATTGAGAATTGGTCTAGCCCAGGAAAGCTTCAGAATTCCTGGGTCAGGTAGGCATTATTATTATTATTATTATTTTAACTGTAAGCCCAATCTAAAAGCTTTCCAAACCGGTTTGTATGAATTTTGTCTAATATTGGTATCCACAATTTAAAAGAATATATATTTCTTAATTAAAATTTAAGATGTTTAAGCTATCTAATATTTTGGATCTATCACAAAAATCCTTTTAAACATAACACAAAAACAAAATTAACTATGTTGTATAAAAATATTGAATATATATATATATATATTGAAAAGAAAAACAAGCAATATAGGTGCATTGTACATTTTCTGAACTGTGGGATATGGGTGAGATGTCAAGGCCAATAACAAAAGAAAATGGAGCAACTGAGCAACAAGGATTTAGGTTGGGTGAAGGTTTTGCTCAAATCTCCTCCATAGATGGAAAACACCACCTTTAATTGAAGCAAACAAAATGAAAACCCTTTTCGTTTTTGGTTTGGAAATTGTAACTTCTTTTCTTAGATTGTTTAAAGTGAGAGATCCGTTGACAAGTATTAGAATCCGTATATGCATTTGCAAGTCAATAAATTTTTCAGATTTTATAGTTGACCCCAACCCAAATGCAGCTGAACTGTAATATAAAATATCATAGGTAGCACTCGTTATGTGCTTCTCATAGGAATTTTAAGCCGCAAATTTTGAGATATGGAAAACCATCGGGAGAAAAGTTAACAAAGAAGAGACAAATCGGATGTCCAAAAGCTTGCAAATACTCCTCCTGTTTTGAGGATACCATTTATTAAACTGGTCATAAACCAAAGATGCGTCAAAGCAATCATTGAGAAATTCGGACTCCAAGGCTAATTTATGAACATATTACTGGCTAAAGGCACAATCAATCAAGGTTCAGCTGAATTCAGAGTACACATATATATAAAAAATGATCACCTGAAACTCCAAAGCAATCTTTGCCAAAATTAAGGCACCAATTCTTAAGTTTCAAACACGTCTCATATAACATAAAACAATGCAGAAAAATAGACATTTTTTTTACATTCAAAGGACATCTGTCTTTTCACTAAACACGAAGAGCTTCACCCTTGGTGTCACAATATGGCTTCAATGACATGCCTACTTGTAGTCTTCAAAATATTCTCCATAAATGCCCTCAAAAAAGGAGGCAAAATGAACACCTTCTAACCCCTCTGAAAATCAACTAGATAAGCTCAAAAATTACAAAACCGGTAGTTCGTCCCAAATTTTCGGGAGAGAGAGAGAGAGAGGGAGGCAGACTAAAATGTTGGGGGTTGTCTAATCTTTCCATCATAAAAATTATCAGAATAAAGTATAAAGAAGACTTGAAAGTTTAAGAGAGATGTAGGCTGGCCTGATACACTGAAATTATTTGGAAAATTTGCAGAGAGTTCATATGGTGAGTGCTACTGAAGCTTATTTGAGATCATATTTGATGACTATTGATAGATGATATGGGAATCAAGATAATTGGTTCTAGTTTGAGCTAAACCAGATTGGATGATAAACCTTTACGCAGAGCAATGAAACTTCTGAAAAAACTATAATTTACTGAGCTCTATAAACAGAAAATCACATGAAGACTGGCGAATCAAATGCACTAGATATAATTCGCTGACTTTAGGGTTTTACATCAACTTGACCGACGAACCTCACCACCATGTCTTGTGCTTCTGCCACTGGTTAAAGGAACAGAACTCTGACCTGATAATTGCAATTCAGAAAGTGGAAGAGACCCAGTCTGGGAGAAAATCAACCCAACCGAACTGCTTGATGTGTTTCCAGAAGATGGAATTCTGCTCAAATACGGATCCTTATTGGCCACTCCAATCAGTTCAGGTCGCAATTCAGAGGAAGAGGAAGAAGGGGCCAGGGTAGCCAGCAAAGACCCAACTGGATAGGGAGCGACTGGCATGTCAATAAGAGATGATGCTGACGGACTATATCTCATTGTTCCCATTGGATGATCAAATTTGCATGTGGAACCAAATTTGCAGTGCCCGTTTCGCAAGTAGAACGTACAAGGTTGCACCCCCTGTTTACAACAATATGCATCATATTAACACATAGTCTGGAAGGAATCTTAGTGATATGCATCAACACAGCATTTCAACATCATAGATCATTGGGAACAAATAATACACATATGACTAAAATTCAAAAGAATTGACAAGATGGAACATGCAAGAAATATAGCTATGCGACCAAAGTTATAAAGAGAAGTAGTTGGTTAGTGCCAACCTACTATGCTGTCTCTACTTGCTTGTTACAAGTCATGCCTGAGATAACATCAAGAAAGAAACTAAGAATATTTCAGCACATATTTAATATGAATATGCATCATGAGGGAGTGAGGGAGGGAGAGAGGAAGGGAAGCAGATGCACACACATAAACAAGGATAGCAAAAGAAATTCTCCAATTCTACAAAACATCGATGAGCTTAAAAATAGATTTCCAATTGTCCCAAGTCCTAACTAAAAATTCTAAACTATCTATGTATCCATTCTCATGTCTCTCATACACAAGAACCTTAAAACCATTGGAAGAAGCCTTAACCATGTGCTCATCTTGTCACCACAACCTAAATTTGATCTTTCTAATAGCCAAACCTAGAAACATGAACATGAATGATTGCAGCAGCTGACCCTAGCTCACTTGGTAAAACCATGTCTATCAAATCAGTTTCCCAAAGTTCAATTCAAACCCACCCCAACTTAACCACCACCACCCCCTTCCCTCCCTCCCTTTTCAAATTTGATTTGGACCCTCTTGATGTGATAAGCATGCCCAATCACTGCAACCTTGGAGGAATCTAAGAGTCGAACTATTTATTTTCTATGAAGGTAAAATAGAAGTTGCATCACTAAAGATGTTCTAAAACCCAATGCACTCATTGAACACACACACACACACACACACAGAGGGAGATGAATACTAGAACCTCAAACGCAATTAAACCAAAGGTTGACCAGGTAACAGCAACATGATAGTATTAAATAAATAAATCCCTGAATTATCATAATTTCTAAATACTGAATTTTATGATAAAATAACTTATAGTGACACTAATTTTATGTTTTCTTACCTTATGAAAAATTTGAAGTGAAATTAATTTAAAAACTTCTTTAGTTATTGAATAAATAATTGTAATATAAAGTATCAAAGTTAATAGACATTTCAAGCTTAATTGCAATTAATTTACTTGTTATAAAGAGTTTTTTTTACTTTACATATTTCAAACGATTGGTAACCAAAAGTAGCTGTAACTTAGTGGTACAAGCTCTCATTCTCTTGAATATTTGAACTTAGGAACATAGGCAAATTAATGATAAAGTGTAAGCTACCACTGAATCACAGAAAAGTTACTAAAAGAGAAAGAGGGATTAGTGTGGATGTAGTTCATAAAAGATCGCAAGAATAGGCAACTAAAAATGAGAAATATGAAGTGCTCGGAGCACAATTTCACATCTCATGTTTTGCAAGCATCATAAAAATTCATAGCCCCTGACCATGCGAAGAAGGAATAAAGTAAAAAATTGCAGACCACCTTTTGTTTGGCAAGGAAAGAGGGCCCCACTCTCTCCTAGAGGGACAGGGGTTTGAGTTTTCATTCGGTTTGAACAGTGTTATTTTGACTTCTTTTGCATATGGGGGTCCTCTTTGGTTTGGTAGTTTGAGATATATATTAATATGAAAGAAGATAATGCATAAATTCACATACTGGACGCAAAGGAAGACCAAGTGGGCCGAGGACACAATTTGTTCTTGGCACAATCCGATCCCGAGGGTGATGGTATCTACAAGATGATCCAAATTTACAGTCCCCGGTCCTCAAGTAGTATTGGCATTCAGGCTCGCCGGGTCTTTCTGGAAAAGTTTGTTCCTTTTGAGTACCACTTGATGGGCCAGCAGCAGAAGTGGGCGAGGGGTAAGGTCCCACAAGTGCAGGTGTTGAAGAAGATAGTTGTGTTACACCATATAGAGAAGTTGCTCCAACTGCAGGTTGTGCACCAGGAGACAGAACAGGACTTACAGGTGCCTGAACCACATAAGCCAAGGACAGTATAAGAAATGCATATAATTTTGTAACAACTCAAAGCAAAAAAGGCTATAAAATTACCGAGTAAGGATTCCAACCCTGAATAGGAACCACTCCAGGAGAAAACAGTAAAGGACCATAAGCCCCTTGCACATATGAACCAGGTAACAGTGGAGGCCTCACCCTCAAGCTGGGGGATGCCCCTCCATATTGGTCAGGTATTGGAATTGATGGTGACTGCACCGGCTGATAAAACTGGGGTGCAGATTCTGGCATTGATGTGCCAGCTGGTTGAGGATGATGGAATTTACAAGTTATACCAAATTTGCACTGCCCCGTTTTCAAATAGTAGGAGCATTCTTTCTCACCCTGTTATAATAAAAGATAAATATTAAAGAAAAAATATTGTCTTATAAGTAATAAGTGCCTTGACAGTTTATTAAAAAGGAATATCAATATCCATTGTTTCTTTGTGCAGAAAAAGAAAAATAAAGAAGAGAATTCAAACCGGTCGTAATGGGTATCCATGTGTATTTAGCAGAGCATGGCTCAAGGATCCGCCTCCATGTTTCGGATGATGGAACTTGCAGGAAGCACCAAATTTACAGGTTCCAGTCTGCAAATAAAACTGCAAAGAACAAAAAACAATTATTACATTTGCACCATTTCCAAATAATTAACAATGAAAAAAGAGACAAAATATGTTATTGTGTGTTCCAAGCACATTTGCATTCCAATTAATATTAACCTGACAAGGAGGTTCCCCCGCTCGTTCTGGATACTCCCCAGTAGCTCTTACAGCTGCCTCAACCTAAAAAAATCCAAAACAAAGAAGATATGAGAATCCATTTATTCATGTTAGTTGCTGATTAGAGCTAAAAAAACAAAATAACCGAAGTTCTGAACTATGGATTTTGCATGATTTGTCACTGAATAAGACAAAACCTCCACTTCAAGAAGCGGGTGAGTTAGTAGTCCATGAAAAGCAAAACACAATCTAAAACCTACAAAATTCCAAACAGCTTGGCTAGAGGAAAAAATCAGTGCAAACCCCCTTTCAACTTAAAGTCTTAAACCAACGCCTAACCATGCAGAACTAGCACAATAATCATATGCTTTATCAACGCACATTCTACATTCTATTACAGTACAATAACTTATGATTGCCCATTGAATATAAAATCATAAGCGAAATGGAATACCCACAAAGAAACCTCATCAGTTATCGGTGCTAATACAGTTAAAAATACAAGTGATTGAGAGGTTACCGCTGCGCGATTGCAAGGGTGATTATAACGGCACCTGCCACCATATCCACAAAACCCAGTTCGCATATAGTACACACAATCAGGCACTCCGGGCCGCTCCGGATATGATTCATTGCTAGCCAGCCCCAATCCCCACATCGATTCTACACTAAGCGAAACCAAACAAAATCAAACACAAAAACCCTAATCCCCACTTCGCATTTCCAAAACCCTAGAAACAATAATAATAATAATAATAATAATAAGAGTTTCACACTCTAACCCCAAACAAAAAATACTAATGCGAGCGAAATTAAACCAAAATTAAAATGAAAATGTAAAAAGGTACAAACCTTCTAGCCCAGTTTCGGCTCCAGTGGGACTCCATTCAGGTTGCTGACCCGATTGCGACCCATTCCTTGCTTGGTTGCGACCATACAACTCCATCGAAACGGGGTTTTCTTCTTTTGGAAGAGGAGAGGATTCTGTACAACTTTACAACGAAACGGTTCCTAGGGATACTGTTACAGAATGTTCTAGAGGGATCGGAAGAGCACGATCGAGTGAGACAACACACTAGTCTAGTTCGAAGAAGAAATTTGATTTTTGAGATGCTTTAACAGTAATGGGAGCTTAGGCTCTCACTCTCTCTCTCTCTCTCTCTCTCTCTAAAGACTGTGGTTTGGCTTTGAGTCCTTTTGGCCTTTTTTTTTTTAATTATTTTTTTATTTTATTTTATTTTATTTTATCTGAATATCTCTTATTGATTACGTGATTTGAATAATACAGAAGTTTAAAGAATTTAAACTTAAATAAATCATATTTGCAGTTGATTATAGTATAATAAATAATTTAATTTAAAATATTTAATAATTTATAATCTATTATAAATATGATCCATTAAATCTTATTAAGATATTATAATATTTTTATTAAACAATTATAATCTCTTAAATAGTAAGAGTATTTTATCAAAAGAGAATGTTAAATACTAATCAAAAGCCAGTCTGATTTTTTAATTTTCTCTGTCTCTTTTATTTTATTTTTATATAAATTTGAATTTTTAAAAAAAAAAAACGAATATTTTATTATTTTTCTTTTTGGGAATATGTCTCTGCCTGTTTGTTTCCGTACCCGCCAAATACAGCCCCAGGAGAGGGTAATTCTCGCGGAAGTGTTTAAAGCCGTGGTCTGGGCTTAAACTGGTAACCGACACTAGAGTTTGTTGTAATTACCAAAGTAGCCTTTTGATGCCTTATTATAGATTCATGGAATAGACAAATTGGATTTTGCTTGTGTCTTTTGGTATTTGTGTTCAATCATGACTATGTTGTCCTTTGGCCGTTCATCGTTTCTTGTTTTGAATTGAGAATTATTTTTTTTTTTTCATTTTTTGCATTAAATTTGATTTTAATGTGTTTGTTGCTACAAAAATTAATTTTGGGTCTTAAATAATTGTTGATTTTTGTATGAGGCCATGTTTTGTTTTTAATTGGTTTGTTTGGAAGTAAGATTTACATTTAGATTTTGTTTCCATACTTTGTTATACATATGGATAAAAGATTAACTTTTTTACTAATGGTATTGACTATAGAGGTTGTATTTTAACTATTATCCTAATTTAGTCATAACACAAGATTATGTACTAAACATACTTAATATGGTTTAACTTTCCCATTTTTTAAGGGTTTTGAAAGTGTAAATTTGGATTTTAGTTAACTATTTGTGGTTCAAGTTTTTATTAAATTGATAAGAATTATTAAAAAGATAAATTTATTTTAATCAATTTGATATTTTATAAATAAAATATTTTTATAATTTAATTTTAAAATATAATAAATAATGTGAATCAATTTAGTCGTTTATAAGTTATAATGTGAAACGATTAAGTATAATTTATTTGATTTTTAGATAACGAAATTCTTCAATTCGAGTTTTATATAATCTTTTATCAGTACAATAAAAATTATTTATCATGTAATTTAACATTCATAATTCATTTTGATAATACATCTTATAAAACAAAAATTAAAATGCCTTGTGGCTTTGATATCCATGACATGATAATTTTTTGTTGTTATTTAAAAATTAATATCGAAAAAAGTAAATAGTGAAATAACATTTGGCCGCCTTGATTCTATTGTTTTTATTTTTTATTTTTTATGAGGAGAAACTTGATTCTAATGTTAATCCTTGTTGGATGGAAATCCACCTATCCCATCCAAGCGTACGTTAATTTGCTTATCCAATTAGGATTTGATTCCTAGCAATGTTGCGATATTTTCATGAACGCAAGAAAAAGGATAATGAGAAACTATAATTTAAAATTGATCTATTGAATAAATTTATCCTAAAGTTGATGTAATTTTATATATACAATTCTATCTTAATTTAAAAAGCTAATTGTAATTTTATTACAAATTATAATTATAAAAAATTAATTAATTAAAAATAAATAAATAAATTGTTCCTTAAACTTATTATATTATATTATAAATTTAAAAAATAAAAATACAATTAATTCATATTAAAATTTAAAAATTAAGTTAATAGTATCATAAAAAAATTTCAAAATTAGTTATACTTTCACCCTTCAAGTTAACATAAAATTATTATTATTATTATTGTTTTCAATTTGACTTTAAAATGTAATTATAATTAAATTTACGAATTAGAGTATATATATATATATATATATATATATATATATATATATATATATATATATATATATATATATATATATATATATA